>PVJS01012959.1:0-42928 GCA_004027185.1 Glis glis
TTTTTTTTTTTTTTTTTTGCAGTACCGGGGATTGAACCCAGGGGCATTCTACCTCCGCACTATACCTCCGGCCCTATTTTCTTTTATACTTTATTTTGAAACCGGGTCTCATGAAGTTGCGGAGGGCCTCACTAAGTAGAGAGATAGAGAGACAGGGGGAAAGAGAGAGAGAGAGAACTGAGGCTGGCCGCGAACCTGGATCCTCCGGTCTCTGCCTCCCAAAGTACTGGGATTACAAGCGTGCACCACCACGCCTGGCCTGAGTCTGTTTTGAATGAACTGCTATATCCCTAGTGTGTAGTCCAATGCGTGTCATGCTGTAAGCATTCAATAAATATCTATCTATTCAGCGAATGACTCATGGTAGCTTGTATTTCACAGCTGCTTAATGTGTGCCTAGATAAGCATCGTCTATCAGATTTTGATCAACATCTCTATTGTACTATGGTGCAGATGCTATCTTTAGGCTCCGAGGGGTGAAGTGGCTTGCCCATGGTCACACAGCTGGAACCAAGATTTGAACCCTCCTGGTGCCAGGTCCTGCTCTTAGCTGCTCTCCCAGGAGAGGACCTGGCTATGGACTTGTCTAGAGAGGAGCTAACTGTGCCCCAGGTCAGTATGTCCTAGAGGAAAGGGGCCTTCATCTGAAATGAAATACAAAAAGCAAAGTATAGAAATACATGTTTCTAGCCAGGTGAGGTGGCGGCGCATGCTTGTAATCCTAGTACTTGGGAGGCTGAGACAGGAGGATCGCAGGTTCGCGGCCAGCCTCAGCTACTTAGTGAGGCCCTCCGAAACTTAGTGAGACCCTGTTTCAAAATAAAGAAGAAATACATGTTTCCCACAGTGAAATGACTCGGATGACAAGTGGAAACTCAGCATCAACAGCAGCCCCCACCTGAACTGAAATCCCTGCTGTGTGTTGAGATCGCCGGGTGCCAGGCGTCGGCCGAGAGCTTCGCCTGCTCGACCCTCCTCAGTTTTCCCGATACCCTCAAGCAGGCGCTCTGTTGTTATAGGGGCAGGAGCGAACTCTAGTGGGAACGTTCTGTATCTTGATCAGATGGTGTTTGCAGTTTTACAGGTTTGTGGGGGGAGGAGAGAGGTGAAGCAGTTGACCTGAAGAAGCTAAGTTACAGAGCAGCCTGGCTCAGGACACAGCCGGGGTCGTCTCCTCCTGAGCCCGCTGCCCAAGCACACTGGGCCTCCGCTCTACAGCCGTGGGTTCTGACTCCATGAATTCAACCAACAGAGGAGGATCAAAAGTATTTTTTTAAATATGTATCTGTGCTGAACATGTGCAGACTTTCTCTTGTCATGAATTTCTAAACAATATAGTCTAACAGCTATTTTCAAAGCATTTATGTGGTATTAGGTATTATATGTAATTGAGAGACTATTTAAAGTACACAGGAGGATGTGCATAAGTTCTCTGCACATACCACACCATTGTATCTAAGGGGCTTGAGCATCCATGGATTTTGGTGTCCAAGGGGAATCCTGGAACCTGTCCCCTGCGGATGCCAAGGGACATCCATGCCTCGATCGATCAGATGTAAAGTTGTAGGCTCCCAAACTACCATGCGCTGGGCAAGGGGAGAGTCGGGGTCCGGTTGCTCTTCTGATTCTCAGCACAGTGCCTTACATTGGTGGGTGCTCAGTAAGGACGTGTTGGCTGGCTAGATGAATGAATGAATGAATGAATGAGCAAATAAATTAATAACCTGAGTGAAAATTCAAGGCATCACCTCGAGAATGACCTGCTGCTTTGGAAACCCACACAGGGCTATTTATTTATTTTCAGACAGGGCCTCGCTAAGTTGCCCAGGCTGGCCTTGAACTTGCGATCCTCCTGCCTCAGCCTCCGGAGTAGCTGGGATGTCAGGCCTGTGCCATCATGCCTGGCATGTGAGGCTCTGTAAATGTTCAGATTCCTAGACTGCCTAGCGGGCCCTCAATCGAAAGGCCCAGGAAACTTCACGTTTAACCCTCTTTCCAGCCCCTGTTGAGGTTAGACCCACAGCTCGAAGCGCGGCTCAAATATCCCAGCTGAGCTGAGGCCCCTTCACGCAGAGTCCCTGGATTCTCCCGGCGGGCATCTGCCCAGAGCATCCGCACCCTGAGGCTGGAGGTGGTCCAGGAACAAGCAGGAGAGAGAGATTACTGGGGGGGGGAGGAGGATGACTTATTAGGAAAGATGGAAGGGACTGGGGGGCAGCGTCTGTTGAGGGAAAGCAGGAGCCATGCATAAATCTTGAGGGGTGACTGGCAGCCAGGGTGAGAGGTGTGTGTATCCTGGTTCACAGGCATTGCCAGGCCTCATGGGGGCAGGGATTACGCGTGAGAAACCTGAACTCTGTGCCAGGGAGACATTTATAATGGGCGGCTTAAGCTGCTAGCACATTATAATCCTGCAACAAGATTCATCAGTTCTGTGCCTGAAAGGCCCTTGGAGAACATCTAATCCTTTTGTATTTAAGCTCTTAAACATGCTTCCAAAGCAATGGATTCACTTGTTCAAATGAAATCTTAGACATAACCGAAGCATGTAGGACAGGTGAAAATAAGGATGCTCCGGCCGCTTCTCAGCCCGGGACGTCGCCACGGAACCTGGGGTTCCAAGGAACCCAGTGTGAGAACCAGGGATCTGAGCAAGAGAAACTGAAGTGCTGGATAGAGAAGGGACCTGCCCAGGGCACAGCACCGGGAGAAGCCTGGGCTGCGGGGGACACTGAGGGAGGCAGACAAGTCTCCCTCCTGGAGGAGGGCCTAGGCAATGGCGGAAATGACAGGAACGGTAACAACACAAATAAAAATAGCTCAGGCGTGTGCAGGGCCCTGTTCTTAGTCCTTGCTTGATCCTCACTACAGCGGGGCGTTTTTTGGGTGAGGAAATGAGACACAGAGAGGCTGAACACTAACCAGGATCACACAGCTGTAAGAAGTGTAGATAGAATTTGAACCAGGTTAGAGAACCCCAGAACATGTCCCTCCACTGCCCCTCCAGCCTGTCGACCTCACAACACTCTCCCCAGAGAAGCCAGAGTGTCGTTTTTAAAACACATCTGATGGAGGCCCTCTCCTGCTCAAACACCTTCAGTGGCTCCCCATTGCTCCTCAAGATACCGCTCCAGCCTCATGTCAGGGCACTGCCCTGCTCCTTTCCAGACTCCAGCCATCTCAGCCCCCTGCCACCAGGGGTCCCCAAACTCTGCTGACATGCACCCCAATCATAATGTATTTTTCAGCAAGCTCTCAATATTGGTGCACTTTTAAAAGCTATTTACCTGTACTCTTAATATATTGAGTACACTTAAAATTTACTCTAATAATTGAAATGAATAAAAGACAAGGTAAAATTAAAGAGGAATTACCCTGATTTCATCCTATACCCCGAGGAAGGGCCTTGCACACCCCGGTGCTCTCAGTCACTTGGTAGCTCCTGGCCCCTGCCACACCTTGCCCTGGGGTTCTCTTTGGGAACCACTGGCTTCCTGGCCTGATGACTCAGTTTCCCTGCAGATCTAGGCTGTGACCTTGCCTTACCCAGGATGCCTCTGCTGCCCCAGGCATCTGAGCAGCCTGGTCTCCCTCGTTGTCATATAACAAAACACTTTCAATCAATTGTCATTTCTGCCTCCCTGTCCAGCCTGTAGGTGCTCTTCCTGAGGACAAGGCTGGGTCTGTTTTGTGCGACCCCAGCACCCATCTCCTGGGAGTTAATTCCACCAGCTGACCGAGTGGGTGACTAGCGCTGGGCTTGGTGTCTGAGCTATACACTCCGGTCCAGCGTTTGCCCCCCAAGCATGCAGCAGAGTAGAACCGCCCCACACTTCCTTCCAGCGCTGGCTGCTGGGTCCCATCCCAGAGCTTTTGATCAGACAGGGATGATGGGCTCCTTGCCACTCCTCTCTGTGTTGGCTCTGGCACTGGGCCCTCCCCACAGGGCAGGACCCCACAGGACCCCCGTGTGCCAACTCAGGCTCCTCTGACCCAGGACACTTCTCAATCAGCCACCAGGGAGGCGCGCTGAGCGTCCGGGCCTGGGCCCTGAGCAGAGGAGGGATATGTCCCCAAGGGAAACCAGAAGTTCTGTTGCTGGAAATGGGAGCAGAGGCAGAGTGGGCAGACACAGAGAGATGCGCTCTCCAGGACCCTCGTCCAGCTTCCTAGCTCCCTTATCTTTGCTGTGTGATCTTGGACAAGTCACACCCCTTCCTGAACCTACGCGTCCTCCTTTGCAAAGCAGCGAGGGTACCCTAACTCTGAGCACTGTTTGAGAGGATCCAATGCGCTTGGGTGCACAGCTGGCCTTGCACAGTGTCCGATGCACTGGGGTGCCAGCCTCCGCCCTCCTTTCCCCATCACATGCCCCACACCCCACAGGATGCTCCTGAGTTCCCCATGACATGCTCCTCAAAGGCTTGGCAACTGATTTAATTAATCGCTTCACTCCTTGTGGGTCTCTCTTTTCATCTAAGAAAGAGTTCTCTTAGGACTCTCTTCTGAGGCACGGAAGCTCTAAGTGGAAACCCCCAGAGGCAGGCGGCAGCAGGAACCATTGATGCCACACGTGTTTGCCGTGCTCACCGGGAGCATGCGGTGATCTCTGCAGCCAGTGCAGGGAGGGCGCCTTGCCCGCGGCCTCGATCACCACGTGCCCCACTGTGGTGGCCTGTGCCTGGCGCCTCCTAGCAAGGATTAAGTCAGGGTCACCTCACCCTTCAAACATTACAGTGCTCATGTCACAGAGGAGAAAACTGAGGCTCAGAAGGGCAAAACACAGGAGAGGCAGAACCTAGACCCCTAGACCCCGCTACATTCTTCCTCCTCCGCCCAGAACTCCGCAGAGGTTAATTACAGTGACAGCGCCTATAAAAATCAAACGGGCCATCTTCCAGGAAGCTGGAGGAGGGGGGAAAAAGACATTCGTGCGCAAAGTCGACCCGGGGTCTGGGACGAGCCGCGTTGAGTCCATACATGGAAATCCACAGCCACTGTGACAGGCCGCGCGGGAGGCCCGAGTGTCAGCAGGAACCAGCGATTCAAACCATGCCCAGCAAGCCAGGGGCAGCCAGGAGGTGTGGGAAGAATCCAGCCAGCCGCCTCCAGCCCAAACCGCCCTCTGGGAGAGGCGTGGGGTCCACAGAGAGAACCCCTGCTCACTCCCCCAGCCAGGCAGCAGGAGGGCCTGGGAGGGTCTCCACCCCTCTGGCTGCAGACCATGACTGGCTTATGAAGGCCGAAGTGCTGACTGGCTACTTGCAGGGCAGAGATGCATTCGGCGGGACACCCCGGGCTGTGGGACTATGAGCAACTGACTTCCTCTCCGAGCCTCAGTGTTCTCATCTGCAAAGTGGAGGTGGCTTATACCTGTCTCGCAGAGCACAGAACCAGAAGGCAGCGGTGCAGCCGCTCTGCACGGTCCCTGCAACTCAGGACTCATGTTCTCAGCTGCACATGAAGAGACAGAGGCCCAGAATGGCAAGTCTCTGCCCCCAGAGTTTGCACAGCTGGTCAGCAGCAGATATAGGCTTAAAACCCTGCTCTGCCCGACTCTACAGCAGGGCTCTGCCCACCTTCTAACACACAGTAGGTCCTCACGGCCTCTGGGCCAGATGCTTCACTTCCGGCCTGGCAATTTCCAGCTTGATTCTGCATATGTCCTGCTGGCTAACAGCTCCGAAAGGGTGGGCTGGGTTTGCTTCCCATGCAGTACACATGGACGATGGGAATTCAGATACAAATGAATGCATTAATTAATGGCCCACAATCAGGCAGAGTCTATCAGCTGAACAGACAATGCCAGGCCATCCTCCAGACACAAGGGAACAAAAGGCAGATCTTGCTGCCAGAGGCTGGGCGGCCGCTGGACTCTGGGGAGAAGACATGACAGCCGCAGCTCCTCCATCTGTTCCAGGACCAGAATGGATAGAGAAGTTCTTAGCGCAGCCCCCCTCCACCGTCCTGGCTGCAGCCGCACGCGCTCTGCTGGCTTACCTTGCTCAGGTGTGAGCGCTTCACAGCCCGAGCTGGCAAGGCCTGAGGAGTGCAGGTGCCAGGGGAAAAAGAAGAGAGACTGGGCTACCTGCACCTCTTTGTAAATAGAGTGTGATCAGCCCCAGAGAGCAGCGTCCCCCGCCCCGTGGGTAAGGGATGGTGCGTTACGTGCTAGGAGGGAAGCAGAGATGGAGCTGACCTAGGCGTAGCTTCCAAAGAGCACAAAGCTGGTGTGCTGCCTCAGTTTCCCCAGAGTGATCCATGTGTGAGGATGCCTAAGCAACAGGGTCAGAAATATCAAGCCTTGAGCAAGTTCATGGCTTTCTGGCCAGCATCTTCTGACTCCCAGGCAGTGGGCTCTTCCACTGAGCCTCCCAGCATGCCTAGGGCAGTGCCATGGGTGTCGAGGGGTTCTACACACCTGCGTCTGGTGCACAGCCAGCCACGTCAATGCAACCTCTCAGCCCCAGCCCTGTCCCCAGATCTAAGCCAGATCAGTGAGATAAAGACCAGGTTACAAGATAAACAAGTAACCGCTGATTTGGGGGCTGTGGGAGGGTAGTGGATGAAATCAACAAAGAAATATGATGAATGAAAGAAAGAAAGAATGAATGAATGAATGAATGATATGCACCACAGAAAAGCTTCATATGTCAGAGCCTGTTCTCCCTGACATACTTATCTCCATGGCTAAGACCTTCCAATGTCTGGCCTCACAAATTAGATTCTCTCCAACTTAAAGGCTCCACCTTGACCAGAGGTATCTGCTTGTTTGCAGGCAGGATGATATTTTTATTTTTCATGTTCCAGTCTTCAAACCCTATGCTAAGCTCTTACTAACCCGTGTTCCCAATCGCGTCTGTTGCTTTCTGAGTAGGTAGTTACTCCATTTCACAGATAAGGAAGCTGAGGTACAGTCACTTGTCTGAGGACACAAGTCACTTGTTTGAGCTTGGAAGAGGCAAACTCAGGACTGGAGCCCGGGTCCTTCTGGATCCAAAGCTTGCACTGTTAGCTACTCTACTGAGGCCGGCAAAGCAGAGGCAAGGCCACGGGTAGCCCACGAACTCACGTGCCTAGTTACCCAGCTGGTAACAGTCTGCACACACACGCTCGTGTATACACACGCACTCCCAGGAACAGAAGCTCCGTGGTTCCAAGGACCTTGGGGGTCGTGTTGTTGCGTGAATCAAGCATTGCCATTGGCTGAGTGTTTCCTTTGCATGTGGAAGCCCGACCCTCATTGTGGCTGTATTTGGAAACAGAGCCTTCAGGGAAGTAACAAGGGCTTGATGAAGTTGTAAAGGTGAAGTTCTGTTCCAAGACCATTCGTGTCCATACACAGAGTCACCAGAGAGCTGGCTCGCTCCTGCACATGCACAGAGAGGAGGTGGCCACCCCGAGCCAGGAGGGCCCTCACCAAAACCCAAGCCTGCCAGGCCCTGAGCAGACATTCCCAGCCTCCCTCCCAAACCGCGAGGCTATGGTGATTAGCTGTGTTGGCCGGAATACAGTGAACCAGACTGGCTGGCGAGGTTGAGAGAAATGAGTGGTCCTCTCACAGCCCCAGTGAGCCCAGGTCCTGTCAGGTATGCGTGGGGCCAGCTTGCTGGCCTGCTGGCCCGGAGGCCTCTCCTACCTGGCAGCCTCTGGCAGTTTCTGGCCTTCTGTTCACCCCTCAGGGACAGGGTCTCGTTGCTCCCACATGGCCTCTGGGGACAGGTCCTCTGGGGATCTGCCCTCTGCATGGCGGCCCTGGTTGGGGCCTCCAGCTTGGGCAGACCCTGGCCTCAGAGTGGCAGGGTGTGGCACAGGCTCCGAGCATCCAGGCCCCCACGCCCACTGCCCACCCGCGTGCTGCCTGCTGAGCGAGGAAACCTGAGAGGGTAAGCCGAGAGGCCGCCAGGGCCCAGGGGACAGGCCTCCGCAGCCACCTGGCTGCTGCGTTCACCTCCCGCCACAAAGCATCGCAGTGCAGCGGCCTGTGGAAGCGCCAGCAGGACAGTGGCCTCTGTGTGTGTGTGGGGGTGGAGAACGGAGCCCGCCAGGCAGTCACCAGCACACCAGGTCAGGGGAGGGTGCCTGCCTCTGTGCCTGGCTCTCCCCCACCGGGAAACAGAAGAGTGGGCCGCAGCGCCGCCGTGCCCTGCTCTGCCCTGGCCCTGGGAAGAGTGTCCCACATCTGGATAGGATGCAGCTGCCACAGCAAAGTAACAGGTGGTCCGAGATGAGGGGTGACAGAGGACACACATCAATGGGCACTGCTGTGGTGTGGGTCTGTCCCCAGAGGTCACAGGCTGCAAGCTGGGTCCCCAGGGTGAAGAGGTTGAGAACTGGAACCTTTAACAGGCCAGGCCTAGTGGAGGTGACTAGGATCGGGGTTCTACCCTCATGAACTAATGCTGGGCTCGTCGAGTTAGCTGGGTTCTCCTGGGAGTGAGTTAAATCCAGAAAGAACAGGTTGTTAGAGTGAGCGGCCCCTCCCGGGTCTCCTGCTTCCTGTCTGGCCATGTGATCTTTCCCAAACACACTCCCACCATTGTGATGCCATCTGCCTTGAGGACCCTGCCAGAGCCATGCTCTTGCACCTCCAGAACTGGGACCTAAATGAACCTCTTTTATTTATAAAGTACCCAGACTCAGGTGTTTTATTATAGCAATAGAAAATGGATTAAAACCAGCACCTACTACATGTTGGGTGTTTATTCATGTCTTAATCACCATAGCTTGCCTGGATTGAGCACTTGCCAAAGGCCAGGCCCTGTGGTTGGCACTGCATACATTATCGGTGCTTTACATTATCTCACTTAACCCTCACAAGATGTCTATGGGTATTACCATCCTTGTTCAATGAATGAGGAAAGTGAGACTCAGAGAAGTAATATGAAAGCCCCAAGGTCACACAGCTTATGAGACACAAGGCTGGGACCTATACCAGGGCTCCCACCCACTGTTCCATATTGCCCAATGGATAGTAAAAATAACAGCTTAAATTTATGGGATGCTAACTATATGTCCATCAATCTTTTCAGCATTTTGCACTTGTTAGCCTATTTTCCCAATAATCCTTTAAAGTAAGTACTTCTATTATGCCCATTTTATAAACGAGGAAACAGAAGTGCAGGATTAAGTGATGTTCCCAAGCCTGCACAGCAGCCAGTAGGTGGTAGTGGCGGGACCCACAGCCGGCACTCTGCCTTGAGGACCTCACCACAGGGCAGCACTGCCTGTCACCTTCCCTCCATAACCCCAGCGTCACCCCAGCAGGAAGCTCTGTTACTCCCATTTTGTAGAGTTAAGTTACTTACCCATGATCATCTGGAGGCTAAGAGCAAAGCCAGGATTTCAATCTAACTGTTCCTTGCTGTATCTTGCTGCTGCGGTCTGGTTAAGGGTCTCCCAAAAGCCCATATGCTAAAGGCTTGGTCCCCAGCCTGTGGTACTATTAGAAGGTGGTGGAACCTTTAACAAGTGGATCCTAATGGAAGGAAGTTAGTTTCATACTCCCTTAGAAGGGGGTACGGGGACCCTCCTCCTCTTTGTCTCTTTGCTTCTCAGCTGCCACAGGGGAGCAAGCTGTCTACCACCCCCTCCCTGCCACGGTGCGCTGCCTCACCCAGGCCCAAAGCAAGAGGGCTCACTGATCACGGACTGGAACCTCTGAGCCTGTGAGCCAGAATAAACCTTTCCTCTTTAAATAGACTGTCTCAGGTATTTTGTTACAGTTAATGCAAAGCTGACTGACACACTTTCATAGTAATTGCAGCTAATGTTCAATGAGTGCCTACTGCCTGCCAGGTTCTTAACCAAGAGTGTTACACCATCTTACCCAGTCTTCCCATCAGGCAAAGGCCACAGACAGAATCATTTGGCCTATTTTATAGATGAGGAAACTGAGGCTCAGAACCTAGAAGAGAGCCGGATACAGAAGCCTCATCAAAGTTTTGTGGCCTGGGTCAGAGGGGATAAAGATTAGGATAACTGATAATAAGGATAACTGAGCTCCTAAGGGCAGAGATTGGTCCAGGGCTCTGGTCAGTTGGCTTAGACTTTAAATTTACTGAATGAGAGAGGGGTGCCCTGGGCAAAACCCCAGCCCTGTGCTCTTGAGATGTGCAAGGGAGTCACTGGGCAGGTGACTCAACTTCTCACCTCAAGTTTCCCACCTGTAGAGGTGATGAACTGTCACAGTATTGCCACAGGGCTTAGTTAATACCTGGGAAGCACTGTGGTTGACACAGAGGAATCGTTCCATGGAGGCCGATTCTTGCTGCTACTATTATGGAGGTTTTAGTTAAAAAAAAAGAAAAGATGCAAAAATCAAATGAATAATATCTATAAATTAACAGTGAAGACAATCCATGGGCCAGAAACAACAGGAAAGGTACAACGGTAATTCAATGGAGAAAGACTAGTATTTTCAACAAAGGATGTTGTGACAATTGGACATAAACATACAAAAAAAAAAAAAGAAGAAGGAAAAGAACCTCAACCCCTGTCTCATATATGAAGTAGCACTCAAAATTGTTCATAGACCTACACATGTGAAACCTGAAACTATAAAATTTCTAGGAGAAAACATATAAAAATCTTCATGACTGGGGGTTAGGCAAAGATTTCTTAAAACATAGAAAGCACAAACTATAAGAGAAAAAATTGGCAAACTAAGCCTTATTGAATTTCAAAATTTGCTCTTCAAAAGACATTGTTAAGAGAATGAAAAGACCATAGACTGGAGAAAATATTTTCAAAACACAGATTTGATGAAAAAACTATATTCCAAATATACAAAGTATTCTAGAAATTCAATAATAAGAAAATAAACAAAGAGGGTTTTTTTTGTTTGTTAATGAGCAAGAGTTGAATTCATCAACAAAGAAGAGTCGTAAATAAGAACATGAAAAAATGTTCAACATCATTCGTTATTAGGTAAATGCACATTAAAACTGCAAGGAGATAATACTACATTCGTATTACAATGGTTAAATTTTCTTTTACTGCTGACAATGCCAAGCGTTGGTGAAGATGTGGAGCTCCTGGAACCGTGGCTACACTATGGGTCAGCTGCCTTGGAAAAGTTTGGTAGCATCTCCTAATGTTAAACATGCACTTACCCATGTGATCCTACTCCTAGGTATGTATCCGACGGAAGTAAAAACGTCCACACAGACCCATGTGCAAACACTTAGAACAGCTTTATTCACAGTAACTCAAAGTTGGAAACAACCCACCTGTCCACAACCTGAGATACATTCACACAGTAGAATACTGCTCGGCCATCAGAGGAATGATGTGTTAATACACGCAACAACGTGGGTGAATTTCAGATTTCAAAAACATTATGCACGTGAAAGAAGCCAGACATGAAAGGCTACGTTCAGTATGATTCCATTTATTCAACACCCAGAAACACCAGCACTGTAATGACAGAAATCAGGTCAGCAATTGCCAGGGGCTGGGCTGGGGCTGGGCTGGGGCCGGGCTGGGGCCGGGCTGGGCGGCAGAGGAGTCTGGAGAAACTTTTCGTGGTGATGAAAATACTCTCTATCTTGACTGTGATGACAGGTACATAGCTGTATATGTTTGTCAAAACTCATAAACTGATATGGTCAAAAAGTGTAAATTTAGCTGGGCATGGTATCACATGCCTGCAATCCCAGTACTTGGGAGGCTGAGACAGGAGGATCACAGCTTCAAAGCCAGCCTCAGCAACTTAGTGAGGCTGTCAGCAACTTAGAAACCTTGTTTCTAAATATAAGAAAATAAATAAAATAAGGGCTGGGGATCTAGCTCGGAGGTAGAATGCCCCTGGGTTCAATCATCAGTACCAAATTTTTTTTAAACTGTAAATTTCACTTTAGGCAAATTATGCTTCTATCAACCTGACCTTAAAAAAAAAAGACCTAATAGCAACAAATGAGATCTGCCAGATGAAACATCTGACAACAATTTATTGAGAATCTGCTATGTTCTGTTGGCAAAATGGACAAAGGTCTTTCCCCCATAAAATGCATGTCCCTCTGTCACATGTGCGTGCGTGTGTGAATTTCAGACAGTACGTTTACCATAGTCATAGGTTGAAGTCCCTCTGATTTGTTTACTTCTGTTTGGTTTCTGGCCTCTTTAAATCATTGTTTTAAAATTTGGTCCAGAGTTTATCCTTGTTGTCTGTTGGAGGATTAGTGTGATGTAAAATGATCCAGCAAGACCAGAGTGAGACAGGAATGTTGATGCTGAGGGAACAGTGATGACTTTGGGGACACCACAGATAACCCGATGATGAGCGCGCCATCATGAGCCAGTCGATGACCGGCCACAGACGGCAGACAGGGCAGGGGTCCCCTAAGATTACAGCAGAGCAGAAAATTTCCCATTGCCCGGAGGTGCCGAAGCCTCCATCTCAGCACAACGCTCTGCTCTCGTGTTTGTGATGATGCTGGTGCAAATAAACCAGTTTACACTGCCAGTTGTTTAAAAATAGAACGCATAGCCAGGCGTGGTGGCGCACGCCTCTAATCCCAGTACTTGGGAGGCTGAGACAGGAGGATCGCAGGTTCGCAGCCAGCCTCAGCTACTTAGTGAGGCCCTCCACAACTTAGTGAGACCCTGTTTCAAAATAAAGAATGAAAAATAGGGCTGGGGGTGTAGCTCAGAGGTAGAATGCCCCTGGGTTCAATCCCCAGTACCGAAAAAAATAGAACACATAGAGTTATGTACAGTACATAATACTTGACGAAGACCAAAATCAGCTGTGGGACTGGATTATGCATTTACAATACTACACTTGTTATTGTTATTTTAGAGTCTGCTTCTTCTACTTAGAAAAGTAAGTTTACTGTAAAAGAGTGGGCCGTGTTATGCTGGCAGCTGCCTCCTACACCTTGTATTTACATCACTGGAGCGACTGCCCTAGACCGTCCTGGTGTGTCTAAGAGTACGCCATGACGTTCCCACAACGACCAACAGCCTAACAGTGAATTTCCCAGAATATGTCCCCATCATGAAGTGATGCGTGGTTACCTATGATTCCAGAATAAATTTATGATTCAGATCTCCTTGTATTTCATCACACACCTGTAATCTTGATCACATACAGTGCTGTCAGGAAATACAAAATAATGAAGTCTTCCACTTTTTAATAAAAAGTATTCATTTACTTATTCATTTGTTTACTCTTTCATTCAACAAACATGAGCTTGGGCAGGGCCAGTACAAAATGAAAAAAACTCAGAGCTTCTTATCCAAAAAGAAGAAGAAGAAAAAAAAAGACTGTAGAGATTCCTAGGGAATTTCTCCTTTCTCCCAGTCTCCCTCTGGACCTCTTACGGTGCTCTTCATTTGCTACTTGATGTCTTTGTAAGTAAAGAAGCATTTGATTCTTCATTATTAGCATGAATTTACTGCTCATCATTATATTGTGCCATTGTGGTTTTAAATGCAAACGCCAGGGCATTTAGCACATAAGCAAAATCACTGAAATGGCACAATTTGTATGATGTGACTCACCCTAGGAGGGAGCCTCAAGCGGCCACAAGACAAAACAAGCCAGACACAGGAAGCTTCGAGGAGGGAGAGAGAAACACACACACATACCAGGCACAGAGCCAGCGCTGGAGCGTTCGGGGGGGACAGGGATACCAGCAGGGACAGTACAGAAGCTCAGCGTCAGGGGGCAACTTGGGACACTCATACTCATTTTGGCCTGAGGGTGCTGGGTCTCCATCCTGACAGTCACAGGATGGGTGGGTCTCTTCGGGTGGGTCTGGGGAAGTCCAGCTAGTCAGCTGTCTTCCCACCCCTGCTACCCCACTGCCCGGAGGATCTTCAAACTTCCAGGCCCGCCAACCCACACATGGAACCTGGAGCAAGGTGTGCGAAAGACGAGGCCTTGTGGAGACACAATCTGGGGCCAGACACCCACCAGAGGCGCTGTGATGCGGAGCCCCCGGTGGGGACGATGCCCTGAGGTGCCAGGAGCTGCATGTCTGATGTCTGACTGTAATCCTCAGCAGGCATGCCTGCCGGGGTAGAGGAGTGGGGGTCTCAGAACCTGTCCTGGGGAGACCAGGAAGGCAGGCGGCATGAGCCAAGGCTCCAAGTCCCCAGCACGTGCTCCCTGTCCCATCGGACTTCACTTACAAAACAGAAGTTCAAGGATAAATCATTAAGAATTTTGAGATGGGGATGGTGCTTATGGTGACCAAGCCTAGGGCTCTTTTTACTGAGTACCAGGCCTTGTGTGACAACACTGGTCACATGCCCATGAAGCCAGCCCTGGGTGAAGCCCGCGTAGGGATGAGTCAGACACAATGCAACCGTTTATTTATGCATTCAGGGAACAAGCATGTGGCGGGCGCTGTGTTAGGCACTGGGGACAAAGAAGAGACCACTGGGGAAGGCGTCCCTGCTCTGGGAAACTCATGCCCGACCACAAGGCAGGCTGACCCTGCTCAGTAGATGGGACATAAAGCCCCCAGGGACGGGGTGCAAGTGCAGCCTCGGGGGTCTGGAGGGCTTCAGGAACAGCGGCACTCAGGCCAAGACCTGGATGGACGATGGGGTGACCAGGGGAGAACACTATGGAGAGTGGGGCAGGAGGAAACTGCAGCTGGAGCCAGCCTGCGCGCTGGAGGTTCTGAGAAAAGCACCAACGCTCAGAGCGATAGGCACCGTGTCATCCCACAGAAAAGTCCAAACCGGTTTTCTAATGGACTTCCAACCCCCTGTTTATTACTTGGACATGAAAGTGGTTGCCTGGCTGCCCCCGGGACACACTGTGTCCTCGAGTCTGCGGTGGGCGGTTATCTGTGAAGGTACGAGCTGTCCCCATCCTCCCCCCGCGTGCATCTATTGTGTGGACTCTCATCTTAAGGAGAACGCCCCGTCCCCCCACAGTGGCTCTGCCGGTCTATTCAGGCAGGAGCACTGTGGGCCACCAGATACCCAAGTGAGGGCTGGTCCTGCTCCACCGTGCCCCTGACCCGCTCTGCACATCTCTGGGTGTTAGCCTTGACCCTGGCCCTCCTCTACATCCACATCCCTGGCCCTCAGTCCAGCTAGGAGGTCTACAGAAGGCAACCATGTGGTCTCTGTAGATGAGATTCTGCTGTGGCAATATTTACAGCTTTAAAAATATCACGTAGCTGGACATGATGGCACATGCCTGTAATCCTAGTACTTGGGAGGCTGAGACAGGAGGATTACAAGTTCAAGATCAGCCTCGGCAACTTAGTGAAACCATCAGCAACTTAGTGAGACTCTGTTTCCAAATGAAAAATAAAAGGGACTAAGGGTGTAGCTCAGAGGTAGAACCCACCCTGGGTTCAGTCCCCAGTACCCAAACCAAAAACAAACAAACAAAAACATCATGAGACAGGCAGCGAGGCTGCTCCAGGACACCTAAACCTTTTCTTGTGATTGTCTTGATGTCTCTTTTGCCATTTGATCTGACTGAACCTTGGAAAATAGATTAGGCTTTTGTACTTTGTGTAGGTCATAGTTAACAATTGTACAATGTGAATAGAATGAAATAAATGCATGTAAATTAGGCAGGGAAAAGTGAAGCAAACAAGCAATCAAGAGAACCTCAACCCAGCCCTCCCAGTTCAGGACAGGCAGACAAGAAGCCTGTTCCCAGAAACTCCTTTTCAAACCCCAGAGCTCACTCTGATTGGACAGGCTTGGGTCATGTGACCATCCCTGAGCCAATCGCTGCAGCCGGGGACTCAGTGGGTGGGAGGCAGAGCAGGTCCTCCACAAAGCAAGCAGATGGAGTGTAGGGAAACTATGGTGTCCTGAAAGGAAATTGGGGGCCAGTCCCTAAAAAGAGGGTGGATGGGACAGCCAGAATATGCCCCCCATTTATTTCACCCTGTTCTGCCTGTTATTCCCTATTGATGTTCATTTCTAGTCACGTGGCTGATATCACAGAAAGACACCTGTGGGGACTGGCAGACTTGGACTAGATTTCCGGGCTCTCTCCTTAGCCATCTGTGGCTCTCTGGGCCACACCTCCCTGAGCCCCAGACTCCTCCTCTGTAAAAACGCAGGTAAGGATACAAAGGCAGCTGTGCAGGTTGAGTACATGCCAGAGGCCTGAAGGCGAAGTGCTCCATACACGCGGACTAGCAGCTATGCAAACAGTGTCCTGCAGCCACACACAGCCTCGGAAAGTGTGGATTCACTCCTTGGGAACACGCTTTTCCTCTCCAATCCCATTCTTCTTCACCCTTCTGCCGTGTGCCGTCAGATAGCAGAGGGGCCAAGAACACACATTTGGAGTCTGAAAGGACTGAGTTCTAATCCATCTAACCCCCCTTTTTTTGTGGTACCAGGGATTGAACCCAGGGGCATTCTACCTCTGAGCTATACCCCAGCCCTATTTTTTATTCTTTATCTTGAAACAGGGTCTCACTAAGTTGCAGAGGGTCTCACTAAGTAGCTGAGGCTGGCCGGGAACCTGCGATCATCTGGTCTCAGTCTCCCAAGTACTGGGATTACAAGCGTGCGCCACCACACCTGGCACCGCTTAACCTCTTTCAACTTCAGTTTCTTCATTTGTAAAACAGGCAAAACAGTAACCTCCTCATGAGCCTGTTATTATATGCATCCCATCAGTTTGTAATTAGCTCAAACATGCCAGCCTCTTGCACTGGAACCTGAGCTTCCAGGAAGCATGGGCTCTACTGAACTCAACTTCATTTCATTTTCACCCGTGACCCAACCCACAACACCCGGCAGAGCTTGGTATCAACGGGCGCCCAGAAGGTTCATAGGATGCTTGGACAAAAGCCAGAGCTTGCGGCTGGAAAGCCACCTGCCTTCCACAAAGAGGGTGAGCTGGTCATTAATTGGCTTTTTGCTTGCCTTCTTTCTCGCATATCAGCTGTGGCTACTGACTGTGCTGGGGTGAGACAGAGATGGCAGGAGAACAGAGGACAGGTAGGAGGGGCACCAAGGCCTCATCCGATGGCACTGCCTTAGCTACCCTCCACTCACACATCTGGAGCTGGCTCTTGTGGGGTTCTCATGAGTTCTTCAAAGACCCCCTGATACTGATCCCTCAACATGGGTCTCTCTCTTGAGGCTCATTGCTTCCTCTTTCATAGCACTTCAGAGTCAGCTGTCCCCTCCAGTTCCCAGTTACTGAGAGCTGGTACCTTCTAGTTGGTCCTTTTGGACAGAACCAGGATGGTTCGATCCCAGCCCTCTTGCCCAAGTGGCCTGCATCTTGTCCGTGGGAAAAATTCATATGGGCCTTCTGCTGAAGTTTGGATACTGAATGTCCCTATGGCCCCTGTGTTAATGACTTGGTCCCCAGAGTGGCACTATGGGGAGGTGGTGGAGCCTTTAAGAGGCGGGGCCTAGTGGGAAGTCTTTAGGTCATTGAGGTGTGTCATTGAAGGCGATTTGGGGGCCTTGGCCCCTTCTCACTCCAGGATGTGCTGCCTCCCATTTGGGCCAACAAATCATGGACCAGAACCTCCAAGACTGAGCCAAAATACATCTTTTTCTTGATAGGATGATTACCTCCTGTATTTGTTATAGTAACAGAAAGCTATCTCAATAAACTCAAGAAGTTTGATCAATACAGCATCAACCTCTCCTGTATGTCTGCTGTTGGAACGTCAGCATGATAAGCAAGATAGTCTTACCTTGTAGGATTTCTGGCAGGAACCACAGTGCCCACAACTATACCCTTTGGCTGCAAGGGACAGAAATGACTCTTCTGAGCAGTCTATTGAAGCTCCCCTCTCAACTCAAATTAAAGGACCACTCTTAGGGAAACAGTGGGGCACCATGGCCCAGCTCCTCTCCCATTCTTCACCCCTTGCCCTTGCATCCCTCCTTGAGAGTGAGAGGCTCAAACATCAGGTAACCAGAGGTTGGATGGATTATTTGACAAAAACCCAAGGCGGTCCATCCTATCACAGACTTGGGGATCTGATATTATATTGTGTGATAGAGCTTCATCTGAAATGGTTGGTTCCACTTCCTATTATTTCAATTAATAAATGAGTCAAGGAGACAATTATATTAAATGAGATTAGCCAGTCACAGAAAGTGAAGGGTCATTTGTTTTCTCTTATATGTGGAAGCTAGGGAGTAATCATGATGCAGGAGGGACTTCAGATAAAGGAGGAGAAATCCCAGGGGAGTGATGGAGGGGTCTAGGGGAAGGTGGGGTGGGGAGGGAGAATTACTGAATGAAGCACTTCCATTGACATTATGTACATATGTGAAATTGTCAATGTCAATCTCAATATCATGTATGGGGAAGAGGAGGGAGTTAGGAGGGAGCGGAGAAAGGGCGGTAAGCTCACCAAGTGCTGTGTGCATGTGTGTCCCTATCACTATGAACTACATTATGATTTAAGACTACAATGCACCAATAAAAGTATATTTTTAAAAAGAAACTATTAAAGTAAAAAAATAAATGAGTCAAGTTCATTCCTGAGGGTCAGTGGGCAAAATGTTGCTTCCCCCAAGGATGTCCACATTTTACCACCTACAGGCCCCGAACCCTAAAGGAGTTAGTTCACTCCCTACCCGGCCTTAGCTGGCCAGAATTAAGGATGAGCAGACAGGCCCTGGACCCACAGATCTGCTGTGGACGTTCACTTCTCCTATCAACTGAATTTAGATAACCTGTTTTACCACTTCGTGCCTCAGTTTCCTCCTCTGTGATATAAAGATGATGATAACAGCGTGTGCTTGAAGTACAGCTACATGGGGTAGCTGAGGGAGGTGTATAAAGTGGTGCAGTGGTGGGGGCCGAGGCTCACACAGGCTCCATTGCGGTGGTGATGGTTCAGCCCCAGCCACACGGGGCAGGACCAGTGAGCCTGAGCGCCTCTCTCCTCCCCTGCAGCTCTTATGCTCGTATGTGGAGTTTAGCATTTAAAGTGCCAAACGTCAGAGGGACAGCCATGGCGGGGCAATGATGCCCATACACCGCCTCTTACCTCCGTACTCACCCACCTTACTTCTTCTGTGCCACTGGGGCTGGGAATCTGAAAACCACATCTCTCAGTCCCCCTTGCCATGGCTTCCTATTAGGGTCTACCAATAGGACACTCTGCGAGAAATCAGAAGTCAGGGGAAAGGAGTATCCTTTCCTTTCAGGTTTCTAACAATGGTTTCTTAGCAGCAGCAACAGCAAGAGACTAACCATAGCTTCAGGGGGCTTCCAGCAGCACCAGTGGTGTTTCAGCAGCATCTTGTGGGAGGATGATGCTCTGCATTCCTACTCAGCTACAGTAATGAGGTTCTAATGGCAGGAGCAATGGCATCTCCAGTAGCTCAGTGATGCATGCAGGCTCATAGGCTCCAGCTCACTGTGTGGTGGCAGCTTCCTAGTCTGTAGATCACAGCCCTGTTCTTCCTTTGCTCCTTCTCTGGTTACTCAGCCCTTCCAACATCTTTGTAACCAATTCCCTCTGTTAAATACCTACTATTTGAAATAACTTGAGTGGCTTATGATTCCAATGATTATTGTGCTTCCTGACTCTTGCTCCCCAGGTCTATTTCATGCTCAGTCCTGAGATCCAGCCTCCCACCAATTCTGTGAGCCCTGATATCTCCTCATGAAAGTCCTCTTCCTCTTTAAAAGTCAATTTCTACCAAGCATGGTGGCACTTGGGAGGCTGAGACAGGAGGACCACAGGTTCGAGGACAGCCTCGACAATGTAGCAAGACTCTCAGCAACCTAGCAAGACCTTGTTTCAAACTAAAAAATAAAATAGGGCTAGGAGTGTAGCTCAGAGGTAGAACTCCCCTGGGTTCAATCCCCAGTACCACACACAAAAAAGAGTCAGTTTCTGTGGCTTCCCATTAAGAATCCTGTGTCAAAAACCACTAATTTTATTTTACATTTGAGGTTTACAAATAAAAATAGCTAATATTTGTTGAGATTTTCCCGCGTGCCTGGCACTATGCTCAGTCATATCCATTTTCTTAGTCATTCCTCACTACAACCGTTGAGGGAGATAATATCACAGCACCTTTTTGCCCAGAGGAAATGGAGGGCACAGCACAGTTGTCATTTGATCACATGACTAGGAACCAGCAGAATCAAGATTTGAAGTAAAGGCATCCAATGAAAGAGCTCTCATTTCTAACTAATATACTCGATTGCCTGGTAACACATTAAATATGCACTTCAATTATAAGATGCATTCTAATTTCAGAAACATAAACTCCCACACCGTTCTAAAATATGTATATAAATGCTAAAACTTTTCATTCTGGGAATTTGCTGGTGAGGAACCACTGGCATAAAAGATGGGATCATTTTCAAGCCTAGAAACCACGTTCCTCCCAAGCCCAAAATAGTTCCATTAAATTCCAGTTATAGTGCCTAAAATTCCTACCATTCCATCACCTTGCATTAGGGGATTATATCCTGAAAAGTCCCTTATAAAAGGGTAAACTTGTTACTTGATAAAAGAATATAAAGGGTAATGTCTTTGATTGTCTAAAACATTCCCCCAGGGACTTCTTTTTAATATACTTTTATTGGTGCATTGTAATTATACACCATATTGAGGTTCAGTGTGATAAACATTGCACACATACAGCCCCAGCATCTTTACCTCTGGGTCCCACCCTGCTCCCCCCACTCCCTCCCCCTCCCCATTCATAATATTGAAATTGATATGGATGACTTCACATACGTACATAGGATTGTTTGAACTGTTTCCTTCATCAAGTCTCCCTTTTCCCCTCCCCACCTTCCTCCCCAAATCTCCTTCCACTATTCTACTTGTATCTGTCTTCGTTTATCTAAAGACCCTTTTGTTTCCCAATTTCTCTCTAGCTTCCACATATGAGAGAAAACATATGACCTTTCACTTTCTAAGATTGGATAATCTCACTTAGCATAATATTCTCTAGTTCCATCCAGAAGACTGGGAATGGAACCACCATATGGCCCAGCTATATACCACTCCTGGGTATCTTTCCAAAGGAACTGAAATCAGAATATTAGAGTGATACATGCATAGCCACATTTATAGCAGCACAATTCACCATTGCCAAACTATGGAACCAGCCTAGGTGTCCATCAACAGATGAATGGATCACAAAACTGTGATATATGCACACAATGGAATTTTACTCAGCTGTAAAGAGGAACTTTTCCTAATAGACCTTGCCCCTGTTTCTGGTAGGGATAGGCACATGACTCAGTCATGACCAATAATAGTATTTAATTCCTCTGGCCACTGATTGGTCCATGAGAGGACATGTGACCCAAAGCAAGGCAATCAGAGTTCTTCCCTGGGATTTTCTGATAGGGTTTGCTGGAGAAACCCTTCTTGCCCCTTGGGTCATGAAGCTGGAAGGCTGTGAGCCCACAGAGTCAGAAACAAGGGCAAAGAGATGATGAGAGAGTGGTACATGCGTCACTCAACCACTTTATCCCTGACCTTTCCTCAGACAGGCTATGAGAAGCTAATAATATCTCTTTTGGGTTTAATCCCATTTGAATCTGGTTTCTGTTTCACCCAGTCTTACTTTACATTGATAGGCCCCATGGACATCTTGGCAAAGATTCACTCATGAACAAGGAGCAGACCCTGGCATGACAGGACACTAGAAAGATAGAGTTGGACACCGAAGGAGAGGGACCTTCAGGGGTGGGCTCAAGGGAGATGGGACTGGAGCTGCCTGACTTAGTCTGTTTCCTGCGGCCGTAACAGAACACCATGGCCTGGGTGATTGATAAAGAGAAGGAATCTATTTCTCACAGTGCTGGAGAATGGGAAGTCCAATATCAAGGTGTGAGCATCTGGTGAGGGCCTTCTTGCTGGATCCTAACACGGGGGAGGAATCACATGATGAGCGCCAAGGTACATCGAAACTGCAGTCTCTCTTCCTTTTCCTGTAAATCCACTAAGGCCATCATGGGGGTCCTACCTCATGATCTCACCGAACCCTAATGACCTCCCAAAAGCCCTGCCTCAAATACCACTGGCATATGAATTTGGGGACTAAGTTTCCAACTCAAGAGCTCTGGGGGACATCCTCAAACCAGAGCAGTGGCTTACAGGGGAGAGGAGGGGCAAGACCAGGGACCAAAGAGTCAGCCTCTCCCACAGGCTTTTGTTTGTGAAAGTCTTAATGCCAAACAGCAAGAATAGGTTCGCTGAGAGCAGCTGCTGTACCAGCAGGTCTGACACATGCACTGTGACTTTCCTAAATACCATTCTCTTATTCCTATTGCACCCGAAACAGGCTTCAGTTACAAACTCCTGCTCTGAGCATGAGTCCTGGAGTCAGGATGCCTGGGTCCTGCTTCCAGCTCAGCTCCATGTCTTGGATCCTACCAAATCTCGTCTTCAGGATTCATGGATGATGTGAAAGAACACAATAGAATGACATACAATGGTAGCTCAGTATGTGACAGCTATTTGGAGGGAAGGGTTTCTCTAGGAAAACCATCCCAGACACACAGAACTGGAGAGAAAAGCAGAGAAAAGCACAGGCTGAGCTGGTTGGAGCTGAGATAGACTCAGTCCAGCATCATGGAGTCAGAAGATGTATCCAATGTATCATTTTATTTTCCTTATTCTTGAAGCTCTGGCATCTGGGGCCCCTGCCAGGACTAGAGAATTTTCAGAAGTAGCAGATGATACCCTTTCAGCTTGCCTTGCGTATACGAAGCGAGCCATCCAGAGAACCATATGCTACTACCGCCCTCATCAAACTCTCCTGTAGTGAGCCACCACCCCCAGCCCAGGAACCCACGGCCAGGTGTTAGACTGCTAGAGGCAGTCCCCCCCGCCTGGAGCCCACTGAAGTTTTTCAAACCAGTCAATCCCATACCTGCTAATCATGCCCCACCCGCTTCCTCCATAGCAACCAGGATGAAGGCTTCTGCCCGAGCCGCCCCTCACTCCTTCTGCATTCTCCTTGGCCCTGGCGCTTCACGTGGCTTTCGTGGCACATTGTGCCTCTCATTCCTAGGGGTTTAGAAGAGCATCTGTCTTTCCTGCATCTGCATGTCTTGCCATACCTGGCTAAAACAAATCCCAGGTACATTTTAAAACTGAAGGCCTAAGCCGGGCGTGGTGGCGCACGCTTGTAATCCCAGTACTTGGGAGGCTGAGACTGGAGGATCCGGGTTCACGGCCAGCCGCAGCTACTTAGTGAGGCCCTCCGCAACTTAGCGAGACCCTGTTTCCAAATAAAGAATAAAAAATAGGGCTGGGGGTGTAGCTCGGAGGTAGAATGCCCCGGGTTCAATCCCTGGTACCGCAAAAAAAAAAAAAAATCTAAAACTGAGGCCTGAGTTCAAATCCCACCCAACTTGCTGATCTCCTGCAGTGGGACCTGGGCTCATCATTTCCTGTCTCCGAGCCTCGGTTACTGCATCAAGAAAGACAAGGATGAGAATAGTAATAACTGCCTCACGTAGCTGTTGAGGAGATTCATGGAAACCCCAAACAGAAGAAAGCCCACCCTCGCTAACCTTGAACCATGTTGTCCGTAGGGACTCTTACCCCCAGCCACGGTTTTGTTTCTCACAGTTTCAATTACCTATAGCCAACTGTGGTGTTACACTTTAGATCTGGAATGGCCCCACAGGCTCCTGTGTTGGAGGCTTGGCCCCAGGGCAGCAGTGTTTGGAGGGGTAGCATTGGGGAAATGATTGGATCATGAGGATTCTGACCTCATCAGTGGATTAATCCATTGAGGGGTTCATAACTGAGTAGACCTTGGGAAGTGGTGGGAAACATTAGGCGGTGGGGACTAGCTGGAGGAAGTAGGTCACTGGAGAATTCCTGGAGGGGTATTTCTCATGTCCGGCCCCTTCCTCTCCCCCCCTTTCTGGTCCCCAGCCACCATGAACTGAGCAGCTGTGCTCCACCATGCCCTTCTGCCAGGAGCTTCTGTCTCACCTCAGGCCCAGAGAGATGGAGCTGTTCGACCAGGAACTGAGACCTCTGAAACTATGAGCCAGAATAAACGTGTCCTCCTGTAAGTTGTTCTTGTCAGGTATTTGGGTCATGGCGATGAAAACCTAACACAATTACTAAATAGGAAATTCCAGAAATAAACTTCGTAAGTTTTAAACTGTGAGCTATTCTGAGTAGTGTAATGACATTTTGTGCCATCTCCACCAAGAGGTAAAATATCCCTTTGTCCAGAGTATCCAAACTATATATGCTACCCACCTTGTTAGTCACTTAGTAGCCGTCTTGTAGCAGCATTAAATCCATATTTTAAAAAATTATTAGCCCTAGAAGATAGAGGCTTTCTAAAACTTAAGAGCTCATCAGTAATGTCACGGAACACAGAGTGCACACAAACATATCCTTTAAGCAGTCTGCATCTTGGCACATAGGTGACAGCGAGCATCGTATAGTCTCTTCATGTACCGCTTAACCCGGCCGTCTACACTAACAAGAAATTTGTTTGAGTCATAGAAACCTCGGGAGGTCTGGATAGCATCACCCAGAGACAGCCGACCCTCGTGACGCCTGTGGCCTGCAATTCAAAAATAACTTCTTGATTTTTACTCGCATTGCTTTTTTCCCACTTCCTCAGGCCTCCCCTTTAAATACCCTTTGCTGACCCGGAGGAGCAAGATGGACTTTGGATGACATCCCTCCATCTTTTCCATCAGCCAGCTTTTCATGTAAAATCATCTTCCTTGCCTCAACGCCTGGTCTCTTGACTTAAGTGGCCCATCATGGGGAGAGGAAGTGAACTTGGGCCTAGTAGTGATCTTGGTTATCAGAGCCACTGTCATGGTATCACAGAGCCTGTGGTTCAAGGAGCCCTCATGTAGCAGCCCAGCACTGTCCCAAAGCTGATGTCATTCCGCTCACTGCATCTCAGCATGTGGGCATCCTATCAGCTCACATCACGAGAAGGGTGAGTACTGTACAACGGAGGGAGAGAGCGCTCATTCACATAACTTTTACTGCAGTATATCATTATAATTTTATTATTTTATGAAATAATTTTATTATTGGTTATTATCACTCTCTTATTGCGCCTAACTTATAAATTAAACTAGTATGTATGTATGTACACAGAAAAACAGTACATTTCTAGGGTTCAGTCCTCACTGCAGTTTCAGGCATCCACACGGGGTCATGGGACATGTCCCTCATGGATAAGGGGGCACGGCTGTTTCATGTTAGTCTTCACTAGAAATTGAAATCTGGCCCAGTTACAGCATAAGGAGCAAGCAGGTGGCTTCAGGGTAAGGCCATAGACAGAGACTGCCCTGATAGGAACACATTCCTGATTCCTTAAAAACCAGGGAGGAGAGCAAGGGACAGAGGAAGGGAACCCATGAGAGTTCCCAAGCAGATGGAGAGAACCAGAGGATGTGGAGGCAGCTGTCCCAAGTTCCCCAGACTACCTTAGCCTGGCTGAGAAGTACACAAAGAAAGACGGGCTCAAGAGAGAGGAGACAACCAGGCTCCAGAATGGACCATCAAACACCAGGAGTCAACTGCCAAAGAGACTTAGATGCTTAGCTTTGAGCATTCCTGGTTATTTTCTGCTGGTGCTGAAGAAAAATATTGCTTTTGCAGACAATCAATAATATCTAGTGTGGGGTATGGGGCAGAGAAAGGGCACCCCTGTGCCTGGTGGAGATTATCTAAATTAATAAGCTTGGGCTTGGCATGGTGGCGCACACTTATAATCCCAGTACTTGGGAGGCTGAGACAGGAGGATCACAGGTTTGCGGCCAGCC
This sequence comes from Glis glis, assembly GCA_004027185.1. NCBI lineage: Eukaryota > Metazoa > Chordata > Mammalia > Rodentia > Gliridae > Glis > Glis glis. Next base: position 25,718 of record PVJS01012959.1, read on the forward strand.
TCAGCTACTTAGTGAGGCCCTCCGCAACTTAGTGAGACCCTGTTTCAAAATAAAGAATAAGAAATAGGGCTGGGGGTGTAGCTCGGAGGTAGAATGCCCCTGGGTTCAATCCCTAGTATCACAAAAAAAATTAATAAGCTTCTTCAAATGGCAACTCATTACTGAGTATCAAAAGTCCTAAGGGAGCCGGGCGTGGTGGCGCACGCTTGTAATCCCAGTACTTGGGAGGCTGAGACCAGAGGATCCAGGTTTGCGGCCAGCCTCAGCTACTTAGTGAGGCCCTCCGCAACTTAGTGAGACCCTGTTTCAAAATAAAGAATTTTAAAAAATAGGGCTAGGGATGTAGCTCAAAGGTAGAATGCCCCTGGGTTCAATCCCCAGTACCACACACAAAAAAAAGTCCTAAAGGGGCTAGCTGTTCTTTGGCCAGCAATCCCACTCTTAAAATTTATCTTAAAGATTAACTAGAAAATTTTTTGTTGGGCTAGAAACTTCTTTGTTAAGGGGGAGAGTCCTGTGCCGTGCCTTGCTGGATATTCAGCCATTTCCCTGATTTTGACCCGAAAATGTCAGAAGCACACCTTTTCTCCACTGCCCCCATTGTGACAATCAAATATGTCTCCAAACATCTCCAAATGTCCCCCAGAATCACGATCATCCCTGCTGAGAACCATTGACCTGGAGGAGGGGGAAGTGGGCTAGATAGGAAGGCTGTGCCCAAGAGAAGCTCAGGAAGTGAGATCAGGTAGCATCACCCACCTAGCCAGTGGTGAGGAAAGGGCCTCAGGAGTTCCAGGGAATGGGTAGCTGGAGGAGGGCAAGGTGGCTTCCAACCTGTTATCTCTCCAGTCTTCTCTTGAGTTAAAAATCCTAATGAAATCAAGGATCTGGTCCTCATCAGGATTCCAAAATCCCAGTGTACTGTGGGGAATTGTTATGAGGCCAAACCAAGATGGCGTACTTGCAGCTGGGCATGGTGGCACATGCCTGTAATCCCTGTACTTGGGAGACTGAAATAGGAGGATTGCAGATTTGAGGCCAGCCTCAGCAACTTAACAAGACCCTGATTCACAATAGAAATTAAAAAGGGCTGGGGGTGTAAACTGCCCTTTGGGCATATATATATACCCAAATACACACACACACACACACACACACACACACACACACACACACACACACATATATATGGTGCACTTAGATGAGGAACCTGCACAGTGAGGATCAGCAGGGAGTTGGTGGGGATCTGGAACATGGGGTGGGGAGGGGCTACACTCCCCTGGGCTGTGCAGCTGAGGGTCCCAGCTGGGCAGGTCTGGGGCTGCTGACAGTCTGACCAGCCCACTCAGTATCAGGCACACTTGGTATCCCTATCCAAAGCGCGCTGTCTGGAGTTTGTCAGGGCTTTGTGCCCACAATGAGCCTCTGAGAAAATAAAAATTACTGACACTAAGACTGTAATTGCACGCCAGGCTCTGCTTTTAGACCTTTTAAGAGCATTATTCATTTAATCCTTGCGGCAGCCCTGTGAGGTAAGTCATGACCATTCCATGTTGTAGATGGAGAAACTGAGGCAGCCACGTGGGTCCAAGCCGAAAGTGAACAGGGAGGAACATTTGTCACAGTCCCCTCCTCTGGTAGATTCTGGGCCTTAAGCTTTTCCTCAAGACACTGAAACCATAGCTGTTTCTTCTGGATCAGTCAAGGCCCTCAGGGAAAGAGAAGCTGTGGGTACTGAGCTGCTTCTCTGGGTTCTTCTGATTATTATTATTTTTTTACTAAATTTTAGTCAACTAATTCTTTATTCTCTTAGGAGCCCTTTGATGCTTTTAAGATGTTTTATTTTATTTTATTTTATTTTTGCGGTACTGGGGATTGAACCCAGGGGCATTCTACCTCTGGGCTACACCCCCAGCCTTATTTTTATTCTTTATTTTGAAACAGGGTCTCACTAAGTTGCAGAGGGCCTCACTAAGTAGCTGAGGCTGCCCGCGAACCCAGATCCTCCGGTCTCAGCCTCCCAAGTACTGGGATTACAAGCGTGCGCCACCACACCCGGCTTTTTAAAGATGTTTTAATATTCCATATAGTTTATTTCATTGTCCTCTGGAGGATTTAGTCCTAATTCACTGTCCACCTGATGCCCCATGCCAGCTGCATAGTAATTCTCTTGGGTACATAGCATTATTCACATTTCGCTGGTGTAGAAAATGAGGTTCAGTGGAGAAGTGGCCTGGGACATGGCAGAGCATGGGTTGGACATCAAGAAGCCAGAGCTTCTTTGCAGTACCTGCTTCACGAAACAGGGGCCACCACATGCCTGGGTGAAAGACTGACAGTCAGGAGAGGGTTGCTAACATGGCATGCACCGCAGAGATGATTACGGTGAAATGTTACTCACCAGTAACAGTGGCTTTTCATAAAAGTGGCTTCAAGACTCCCTGAGATCCACACCTTCAGTTGTTGGAGCTAAAACCGGGAATCACCTCCTCGTGCATTACATTCATCCCTTTAGCATTTAGGTAGTACCTACTCTAGGAAGGCCTGTGCTCCAAGATAAGCTGTCTCAGGGAGAGAAATTGGACAAGAACTGTATGGCACAATGTGATCACTGCCTGGCAGTGCTGGGAGCAGCACAGGGATGGTGATCATAATAAACTTAGTAACTCTTATTTACCGGGTAATTACCCTGTATGTGCCAGGCCTGAGTGCTCTGAAATACACACACACACACACACACACACACACACACATACACACACACACCACACCATGATCCTCCAAAGAAGTATTGGATACTGGTCATTAACCAGCTGTGAGACGCTGGGCAAGTTGTTTTGCATCTTTGTACAATGACACTAATGATTGCACCCACCTCCCAGGTTTAGAAAGGCAGCTGCAGTATACCAGCCCTGCTGTCAGATGCAGACACCCAGACACCGAGGCACAGAGCTGAACGCACCTGCGCCCCCCAGTGGCTAAGCACACAGTACTGGGCATCGCTGTGTGCCAGCCGGGAGGGGGCCAGGGATGCACCCATCTTCAGAGCAGACATGGCCTCTTTCTCAGCCTGAACAGCCCAACATCCAGCCTGAGGCTGTGAGTTTGCCCAGTGTGCGCAGTGAGCGTGGAGAGCTCATGGGGGCTGCTTGGCGGAGCCCCTGCAAAGCGCAGGGAGGGTTTTCCCAGATGGAGAGACTGAGCAGGGAGCCATGAGTGCCGCAGTCTGCACCATGGGCCTCTCTTTCTCTCACTCTTTAGAGGCACACATTCCTCCCCTGCCTTCTCCATCCAAGTGCTGAAGCAGCACCCTTGTTACAAGGAAGTAGGTCACATTTTCAGTCCCCAAAGGAAACTGCTGCCTCCATGGTGACAGGGTGTGAGGCAGTCACCTCTGCTGCCTCCCACGTGGTCCTAGAAACCCCTATATCCAGGGTCTGGAATTTCCAGAGTGGATCTCTCTTCTTTGTGCCAACCGAGCGAGCCATGCAGGAGAATTCGCTAGCAGCCCCTGGGCTGCCCTAACAGTGGAGTGGTGGGGAGCTGTGGGAGTCTGAGGCTGGCAGGGCACCCCATCCTGCCCTCTGGCCCAGTTGGCAGGACTAGGTGGGAAAGCTCAGGCAGAGAGCCTGGCTGGAAGTGTGTGGGTTCCATCTGAGCATAGGGAGGGGCTTGTGGCAGAGCAGGAGGGAAGAGGGTGGCAGGGACCCTGTGGTGGCTGTGGAGGCAGGAGGCAGGAGGGGCATTCAAGATACAACCAACCCTCCATAACCACGGGTCCCATCTCTGTGGCTTCAACCAACTACAGATCGAAAATATTAAAAAATAAACAATAACAATGCAACAATAAAATATCATAAAACCCTTTTTAAAAACAATACAAAAATCATTTACATAGCATTTACATTGTATTAGCTATAATAAGTCACCCAGAGATGATTTAAAGTATACAGGAAAATATGCATAGGTTCTATGCAAATATTATGCCAATTTATTTACGGGCTTGAGCATCTGCAGACTTGGGTATCTTGGAGGGGAGTCCTGGAACTGGTCCCCCTTAGACACCAAGGAGCAACAATATGTTCTGGAGGTGGAGCCATCAGGACCTCCTGAGGGTTGGACTTGGGCTGATCTTGAGTGCAGCTTTAAAGGGAATATTAAGAACCCGTGATCAAGCCGGGCGTGGTGGCGCACGCAGTACTTTGGGAGGCGGAGACCGGAGGATCCGGGTTCAAGGCTAGTCTCAGCTCTCTCTCTCTCTCTCTCTCTCTCTCTCTCTCTCTCTCCTTAGTGAGGCCCTCCGCAACTTCGTGAGACCCGGTTTCAAAATAAAGTATAAAAAATAGGGCCGGGGGTGTAGCACGGAGGTAGAACGCCCCTGCGTTCAATCCCCGGTACCGCAAAAAAAAAAAAAAAAAAAAAGAACCCGTGATCAACGTGATCAACAAACAAGAGCAAGAGGCCCGTGACTTCCAACACCATCTGCAGAGCTGATGCTGTGGAAATGGTGTTGAAGGCTGTAGACGTGAACAAGCTCATCCAGGGGGTTGATGTGGGAAGAGAAGAGGCCTCAGAACCTCAATATTTAGAAGTTTCTTGAGAGAAGAAAAGAAGTTTCCTTTACAATGACCATTTATTGAGTGTGTTCTAGGTACCGGGCACTATGCAAAGCATTTTAGACATTTTGTCTTTTCTTCTGACAATAGCCTTGTGGGATGTGCATCTTCATCCATTTTAAAGCATGATGTGGCTAAGGCTTACGGAGGTGAAGCAACGTGTCCATGGTCACACAGCCAGGAAGCTGCAGAGCTAGCTTTTTAGCCCACCCCCATCCCTGGCTGGAGAACCTGCCCAGAGTCCCTGTTTCTATTGTCTTGCCTTCTTCTCCCAGGACTGAGGTCACACCCCTTTGCAGGGAAGCCATGCAGCTGCTTTTTCCTGACAGATGTCAGGCTGCTCTCCAAGGGAGGGAGTATTTTGTTGCCAGTTCAGCCCCTTCCAGGAAAGAGCCCCCGTCTTACAGAATTCTACCCGCCCTCACTCCTCTGACATGCAGAGTGAGACCTGGCCACTCCCAGAAAAGGCCCTGGGCTCCCGCCTTCGCCTGCTCCATTTCCATGTTCTGAAAACTGCTCCCAAGGGTGGGGCTCAGCATCCTGGGACCTTATCCATTTCCAGGACGGGTGCCCACTTGGGCTCATCATTGTTGACAGAGACCAATAGTGATGGCTGAGTCATCAAGAGCCTGCTGGGTGCCAGGCTTTCTCCATACATCAAGTCTGATTTCCCCAAGCCCAGTAGAGTTGATATCCCCATCCCCACGTTTAATACAGGGATCATGGGATCGTGGGTGGGGAGCCTGCCTGAGGTCAGGAGCTGTGATGTGGCTAAGCCAGGGTCTGGCTCAGCCTGGGGCATGGAGCTCAGATATGTGTGCTCGGTTATGACTGTCTGAGCGGATTTGAGCCCGCTAGGTTCTAAGTGAAAGGTCCGAGGAAGAGGAAGAAGACAGGAGATGGGAGACAGCAGTACAGGCTTTATTGGGATAAAACCTGTGGAAGAGGTCTCTAGGAACGGATGGAGCCCGTGTCTGCTTATAGACTAGAAGCTTATATAGGTTGTTTAAGGGGTTTGTCAGGCACATCTTAGACAAGACAATGAGGATGTTTTGGTAAGCAGGGGGAAGGGTGTATTTGAGCATGACTTAGGAATTTCTGGTCAGCACAGAGAACTGCAAAATGACACATTTTCACAAGATGGAGTCACTTTCGTTCGAGACACTAACACTAAGCACAGAGCTTTGCCTGCCTCTGAGCTCCAGGGTCCTGAGCACCTGCCAAGCTGAAAGGCACAGAAGGTTTTGTTCCGGCTCCAGCTCCTGCTCAAGGCTCTGGGTTGCCAGCATCCATCCCTTTGTCTGCCGGCTGGGTTCCAGCACAGCCTCGCCCTGCCACGCCCAGCCCAGCCCAGCCCAGTCCAGGTCAAGGACCTGGCCTGAAAATCGCCCTGTTCCTGATCCCACCTCGAGTCTGATGCTCCTCTGGGCCTGGAGGGAAGGGGGGGGGGCTATGAGGCCCGTAGATGGGTGGGTGGGTGGGTGCGGCTGCTGCAGCTGGGCAGTAGGAACAAAAAGAACTGGCTCTCCGAGGGCTGGAGGGCTTGGCTTGCATGCTGCTTTCAGCCGGGACACATTCCTCTGCACACTGAACAGCCTAGAAAAACAGGCCAGTTCTGTTCAATGCCACGGGCAGGTACCCGGTATCTGTGCATTAGCCAGGGGTGGCTCACTGCTGTGACAAATAGCCCCTCATTCTGTTGCTTAGCACAATAAAGGGTGCTTGTATTTTTGTTTTGTTTTCAATGTGTGATGTCTGGGAAATACTTTAAAATACTCTAGAAAACAATTGAAAAAGTGGGGTTGGAGTGGTTAAAAAAAAGAGAGAGACTGGGAAAATGCTGATAATTGTTTGAAGTTGAATGACCAAGGTGAATGGCCAAGTTGAATGGCCAAGGTCAATGACCAAGGTGAGTTCTTATACTACGCTCTCTACTTCTTCCATACATTTGAAACATTGATGTGGGTGTATTTCTCCTTCATACAAAGTCCAGGACTCATGTTCCCTACCTGTGGCTCTCCTGGGTGGCTTTCCCTCAGTGGCTGTTCTAGGACAGGGGCTCCTTCTATCTCGAGGCCCCTCCACCATCTGTGGCCTCAAGGTCATCCAAAAGGAGAAGATGGCATACCTGCTACTTAACACTTCATCCCAATGGTGCATCCTTTTGCTTACACTCTGTTGATGAGATGTAGTCACGTGATCAGCAAGGGATGCTGGGCAATGTAGTTCCTGGCTGGGCAGGTACTTCCCAACACCACTATATGAAGGATGGGGCACTTGAACCTTTGCTGGTCAGCTGATTGTCTCCACTGCACCACTGTGTGTTGGGTTTGGTCAAGGGTGATGCCCAAGGGGGTGGCCTCACCTTCTAGGAAAGAGTTGAGAAGGATCAACGTGCAAGCTGCTGCTCCAAGGCTTCAAAATTTGTTCCATGAGGTGCCTATGAAATGGTCCTGATTTGGGGAGGGCAGGAGGGTGATGGGTTTGCAGAGTCACCGGAGCTCCCAGGGCATCTTTCCTCCCACACAGGGAGGGGCCCATCACAAAAGCTATCTCCATAGAAAAAGTGGCAAAGAAATTATTTTGCAAAGTGTTACCATTTCGGAGAAATGGGCACAATTATAGGAATCTCTCTGAATTATTTCTTAAAATTGTTTAAGAATGCCAGACGTGGTGATACACGCCTGTAATATTCCAGTACTTGGAAGGCTGAGACAAGAGGATCACAGGTTCAAGGCCAGCCTCAGCAACTTAGTGAGACCCTCAGCAATGTAGTGAGACCCTGTTTCCAAATAAAAAATAAAATGGGGCTGGGGGTGTAAGCTCAGAGGTAGAATACCCCTGGGTTCAATCCCCAGTAACGCACGCACATGTGTGCGCACACACACACACACACACACACACACACACACACACAATTGCATATGAATTAAAAATCATCTCAATAGCCAGGCGTGGTGGCACATGCTTGTAATCCCAGTACTTGGGAGACTGAGACAGGAGGATCGCAGGTTCGTGGCCAGCTTCAGCTACTTAGTGAGGCTCTCCGCAACTTATTGAGACCCTGTTTCAAAATAAAGAATAAAAAATAGGGCTGTGGCGTAACTCAGAGGGAGAATGCCCCTGGGTTCAATCCCCAGTACTGCAAAAAAAAAAAAAAAAGTCATCTCCATGAAATTTTCAACTAAAAAGGGAGAATAGCAGTAGCACCACAAAGAACATTTTAGACACACCTACTTATGTTCCAGCGATTGTAGGAGGAGGGGTCTGTTACCAACCCTGGTTAAATACACCAGCCCTGAGTGTCCACAGGCTCTAAGCCTGCAGATTCAACCAACTACCGATGGAAAACATTTTTTAAAGATTGTATTAACCATATACAGACTTAAAATTTGTCACGATTCCCTAAGCAACTCAGAATAACAACAATGTACAGAGCATTTATGTTGCATTCGGGGTTGTAAGTCATCTGGACACGATTTAATGATGGGAGAATGTGCACAGCTCCATTTTATGTAAGGAATGTGAGCTTCTGTGGATTTAGTAACTGTGGGGGTCCTGGAACGGACTCCTGCAGACACCCAGGGGCCACTGCAGTCTCAGAGTAATAGGGAGCTGCAAGTGGTGGGCTGAGAGGAATCCAGTTGGCTCGAGCCTGGGAGGGCGGCAGGGAGCCACAGTGAGCTCCAGGAAGCTGGAGAGAGCTGCTGGGGTGGCTGGGCTGGGGGTGGTCGAGCTTACTGAATTTGAGACAACAGAGACGGCCGCGTGGGGTCAGGAGCAACTGCGGGTGGAAACACTGGAGGCAGAAATTTAGACTCACCGTGGAAGGCAGAAGTCAGCCTCGTTCTCCACAACATGGAGCATGTGCCAGGCTAGACCCTCCCGGTGCCCTGCAAAGAGGCTGTGATCATTTTCATTTCCAGCAAATGAGGAGACTCATCAGCTAGGCCACCCCTAGCTACAAGGGAGGCTAGGAACCCAGAGGCCCCTGGGCTGACTGTGTCACCACCTGGGTGGATTCCGGATTTTGTTAGAAAGAGTGACTTGGGAGATGGATATCAGATTGGGAGTTGACAGTGTCTATGCATGGGAGCTCGGAGAAGTCAAGATATTAGCTCAAAGCCACACAGCTGATAAATGTCAACCAGGATTCAAACTCCATCCAATGTCATCATGCATATTCTCTTCCCGCCCCAGCTGCCTTCCGGGACTCCATCCCCACTGCTGGCACTGCACTGAAACCGTCCTGCCCATTCCTTCTTCCACCGCAGCCTCGCCCAGCACGTGGTACCACTGCCCACTCTGTCCCCAGACTCGTTGAGTCTGATGCTCACGCATTTCCTTCTGTGGGCCATCTCCTTCGACGGCTCAGTCCTTGGCCACAGTCCACACCCACCCCAAATACTGAGTCCTGCTTTTATCTGTTACTCTTTCCAGATTCTCTGCCCTCTGGCCCTTCCTCCCAACTCCTTTCCCCCAGAGGCCCCCTAAGCCCCAGAGATGGAGTGACATCATGGAGCTCTGGACCGGCCACGCCCAGTTATCAGGCTGTAAGTGGAAACGCCTTACATTTTCCCACAGGAAAGCTCCCTCCCTCCCTCCCCACACCCGACCCACTGCTTCCGAGGATCTCGGCAGAGTCCACAGGCTCCTGCCGCCCCCACCCTCAGACACGCCATTCACCGTTCAGTGTCTTTCCTGTCCACTCAGCTTCCAGGCCCTCGGTTTCTTCCATCCCAGGCACAGGTTGCTCCTCATACCAGAGGGAGGAAGCAGGCAGCAGCATTTAAAACAGCAGTTTGGACACCTGATTGGCTCCCCAACATCACGTCCAGCTCCTCTTTCCGTCCGTGTGACCTTGGCCGTGTGGCTCCCTGGCTCTGAGATTTTATTGTCTCATTTTTAAGTTGGGAATAGTAACAGATACCATCTCACTAAATCCTTCCAGCAGACCTCTGAGATACAAGTACGGGTCCTGTTTTAAGATGCACAACCAGGTACAGAGAAGTTGGATATTTGCCTGAGCCACCTAGAAGGGGTGGCACCAGGGACTGGATCCGAACCCCTGGCATCCAGAGAGTGCCAAACTGACAGGACCATCTGAGAAACCAGAGACTGCTAGGGTGGGGCGAAGGGTGATGGGGACACCCAGTTGCCAGCCTGGCTTGGGGACAGAGGACAAGTTAATTTCTTCCCAGCTATAAAATAGGAATGACACTCCCCACTCCAGGGCAGCCCTGAAGACCACAGGACCTCTGCCTTCCTGGGCCTCAGGCTGCAGTTTTTAGCAACCCCACATTGCCCCTGCATTTGTTACAAATAATTTTCCTTCTTCAGATGGACTGTGATTTATGATGCAAATACACTTATTGAAAATTGATCTAAACTAATTTTCTATTATGACCATAAAAAGAAAACTGGGCACATATGACATAAAGAGACGGTGTCTGTGAAAATAAATGTAATGAAGGCAAAAGAGGGGCCTCGCAGCTGCTAATGAGTGCTAAGGAGGTGCTAAGGTCTGCATCCCCACCTGCTCAGGTGTGCCCCGCCCCCCGACTCCTAGCTGGTGCTCAGAATGGAAACTCAAGCTCCTCCCACACCCCATGAGCAGATGTCTCACAGAAGGGACCGGGCAAAGCGGCCACAGGATACACTCAGATGGGCACACTCTATACCCACACTGCCTTGAGAGAGCCCTGAGGTGGCTGCTGACCATAGCTAAATGTGGCATGTGGCATAGCCGACCGTGGCACGTTGTCCCCGGCAACTGTCCTGGGCCTTCCCACACTGGAGCTAAACTGCCGCTGTGAGCACCAGAAAACTTCTGTGCTCGAAGACGGCTGTGGCTCCTTGTCGCCCCAAGGGCATGTCCACCTCAGCGCTCCAGCCACCTTCTCATAGTTCCCAAGGTGTACCTTGGCCACCTTCCTGTAAATCTAACCCTCCCTGGGCTACTCTCTAGGCTGGATGCCGCTAGGCAAGGCACACAACCTCCCTGAGTCCCCCAGCCCCGGGAGGGCAAGAACTTCTATTTTCTTCCTTTGTCCTGGGCCCTAACAAAAGCCTGTCTGCTTCGAGTAGTCCAGGGAAGGCCGTGCTCCCTCTGGATCTTAGCTGTGCGTTTCCAGTCTGTACTAGTTACCCAGGCTCCTCCCTCTTCTCCTCCCTCAGTATTGTGCTGGACACTGAGTGCTCCTCCACCTGCCAATCCAGTGTCCCCCCCACAGGCTCAGCTCTTGCCTCAGAGCCACCTCCTCCAGGAAACGACCCCCCCCATTTCAGACAAGCTCAGGTCCCAGCTACCTCTCTGGAAACAAGTGCCCCCTTCCAAAGTGCCCCTGTGCAATTACCAGAGCTCCAGGCCCTGCCGCTGGGCTCTGTGTGGCCTGGAGCTCATCCCTTCTGCTGGCCCTGTGGCCTCAGCACCTCCTAAGAGTCCGGCACAGGATCAGAGCTCAGGAAATGGAAGCGGCTGTCAGAGTGTGTTGGGGCCACCAGCCTGGGGAGCAGGCACTCCCCCACTCTTTGGCGCCTGTCAGGGCCCCTACAGAGCATGTTCTCCTCTTCTCTCCCTCCTAACGTAACCCACATGGTGTCCTGTTTGCAAAGTCTTCCCTCTCTTCGAGTCCTCACGGACACCCTGTGATGTTTTCTTAACACAGAAGTGGGCAAGTGGTGGTCCTAGTCCCTTAGTTCCTGCCTAAGCATGGTCTCCATTTCCTCCAGGAAGCTGCCTCAGACGGGCCGCCAGATCTACTTTCTAGGCATGGCTGGGCTGTCTCATGGCCACCTGTGTGGGGAGCACACAGACAACCTCCCGGTGGCCGTGACCCAAGGCCCCAGCACGGGCCTCCCCCTGAGGGCCCTGGAGAGCCTACACCCCACATCAGAACCTGCTCCCTCTTCCCGGGGTGCTCTGAAGAGCCCGGCTCTCCTTTGCTTGGGCCTACAGAACCTGCCCCTCCCCTCTGACCCTCTCTCCAAGGTGGCCTTCGGAGGTTCTGCCTCCCTAGCTGCCCCTCCCACTCAGTGGCTCTGTTGGCACCCACTGGCTGGACACCCAGAGCCCCCCTTCAGAGGCACCGTGGAGAACAAGGCAATGCTCAGACACCTGATTTGGCCACCCAGAGTCTGGCCATGAGGTTCCTGCAGATGGAAACTAGACTCGGAGAGCGGCCCTCATGAACACCTACTATGCGTCAGGCAGTGGGAGAACCGTGAGGAGCAGCCGCCTCCTGGCCTTTATGGTCCAGCAACATCGAACTAGAATCAACCAACATGCACAGCCTCTCCCGGTCGTGTGTAACACCCTCCACCCATAACCGCAACGCAGCGTAGATTTATGAAAGCAAACCTAGATCATAGCCCGCCCTCTGTATCCACCATATTGCACTCATGGATTCAACCAACCACAGATCAGAAATACTCAGGAAAACTAAATGCATCCATATTGAACACACACAGACTTTTCTTGCTGTCATTCCCTAAACAACACAGCATAATAACTATTTGCACACTGCTATTGTTATGGTTTGAATATAAAATGTCCCTGGAAAAGCCCAGATATTGACAATGTAAGAATGTTCAGAGGTGAAACAACTGATTCAGGATTCTAATCTCATTAGTGGATAAGTCCACTGAAGGATTTATAATTTGAATGGATTTGCTGGGTGGTTATTAAGGCGGGTGGGGCATGGCTAGAGGAGGTACATCACTGGGGGCGTGGCCTTGAGCTGCGTCCTCAGCTCTCTCTCTGCTTTCTGGCTGCCAGGAAATGAGCGGCTGTCCTCTGCCACACACCGTGCCACCATGATGTCTGCCTTGGAGTTAACCAACTGTGGACGATACCTCTGGAGTCGTGAATTCACATAAACCTTTCCTTTTCTATGTTGTTCATGTCAGGTATTTTGGTCACAGCAACAAAAAAGTGTACTAAAACAGAAATAGATTGGATCTTGAGTGTCCCCCAAAGCCCATGTGTTAAGCCTTGGTCCCCAGCTTGGTGCTACTGGGAGATGGTAGAATCTTTCAGAGGTGGGGGCTAGTGGAGATCGTCAGGTCATTGGGCATGTGTACTTGAAGGGGATAATGCCCTTGAAGGGATCCCAGTCCCTTCTTCTTCCTCTTTCTTTATTCACATCCAAACAATGAGGTGAGTATGTGTAATTATAATGTATAATTACATTAATGACCTCGGGTATTTGTTGTAGTGATAGAAAGCTGACTAACACAGCATTTACATGGTGTTAGGTAGTATAAGTCACCTAGAGATGGCTTAAAGTCTACTCGAGGATGTGTGTCAGTTCTGTGCATATACTGTACCATTTTATATGAGGGGCTTGAGCATCATGGATTTGGGTGTGTGTGCTTAGCTCTGGGCCAATGTCCCTCGGATGCACAGGGAAGTCTGGAAGGTTCCACACCAAACCTGACACAGTGGTTCCTCTGGAGATGGGGTGGGGGATCAAGGGGACTTTGGCCTCATCTGTAGTGTTTCTTCTTCTTCCCTATTCCCTACCACTAAGGAATATATATATTTTATTCCACTGGTGCTCCTAAAAATTAATGTTGAAAAAATAGCAAATGTGTGAACTTAGTTTTAAAATGGCGCTTGTGTGCTGTTCCGGAAGGGAGTATGTCTAGGCCTTGTCCCAGAGCATCCTGGGAAAAAGCATCTTCTCAAGCTTTGGGCAAAGGGAGGTGGGCAGATGTCTTTTAATTAGCATTTCACATATTTTACAGAATCTAACACATGAGGGGGCAGGCAAAGTGAGGCTTCAGAGAGGAGAAACCAGAGTTCTGTTGGGTCTGAGACCCAGGAGAGACATGTTTTCTAGATGCATCCAAACCCCAGGGGCAAACAAACCTTTTGACAATTTCTTTTTAAATATTACAAAGTATTATGTACTCTGTGTTTTAACAATACAAGTAATATCTAAAAAGATTCTCCTAACATCTGAACAATCCCAGCAAGTCAAGTTTCCCCTACCCTGAACTCCGCACCCAGCCCCTCTGAAAGGTGACCATGCTACTCCAGGTGAACATTCTTCCAGAACTTTCTGGAGGCCTTAATGTATACATGCGGATCTTCTGAAATAGGAAACCTTGGTCTGTCTTTGTTCTTCAATAAGTGCCTGCTGTACATATTCTTCTGCAACCTTTTTTTTTCTCTTAATCAGTCTTAGAAACCTTAGAAGTCAGTTCATTCACATGGACCTGTTTTGCTCTTTTTAAATATTGCAAAGCATCTCAGTATTGACATGGCATCCATTATTTAACTATTTAATATGGTGATTAATTAAAACAAAGTAAGAAACTTATGTTGTTTTACAAAGGAAAGGAACCTCTGCTACAGCTGCCCTCTTCCCTTACCCCCCACCCCCGTACATCTCTCTGCCTCAGTTTCTTCGCCCACAGTGTGGAGACATTTGCACAGCCTGTGACTTTAAGCATTTGCTCTGCCTATGCAGAGGCCCCTGTTGGGGTCTCCCTGCCACCTCCCGCCTCCTTGGGCCCTGGCTGTCCTGAGTGTTTGTGAGCCTCAGCCGCTCCTCCTGCCCTCAAACTGCCTTGGAGTGACCTGGCTGCCAGACTTCTCAGGCTGCAACCAGAGGTTTTGTCTAGAAATGAAAACAACAGGCCCAGCACACCGCACACTGCCACCAACTCTCAGAACCTGGCAGCCTCACACAGAGGACAAGTCCTCTGCAGCAGATGTCCTCTCCAATCAGTGCTGGGGGTGGGACACTCAGGCAGAACAGGGAGCTCCAGTAGCCTCCCTGCACATGCTCGCCTCTAGCAGGGGCGGCCAGCCCTGCCTTGTCCTTACTGCCCCACAGGAGGGCAGCCTCCCCAAGGTACCCCATGTGAGTCCGCCTCTGTATATCTCTGCTCCCACAAAATAGTAATGCTGGGCATAGTTTAAGTACTTCACATCCATGAGCCCAGTTAGTGACACAAAAGCCCCATGTCTTGGTCTGTTTCCTGTGGCTATAACAAAATACCTGAGGCCAGGTAATTGATAACAAAAAAGTTGATTTAACTTGCAGCTCCGGAGCCTGGGAAGTCCAAGAGCATGGCCTGGGCTTCTGCTCAGCATCTGATGAGGTCTTCTTGCTGCATTGTAACATGGCAGAGGACATCACAGGGAGAGACAGAGCAGGTGTGCCAGCTCAGATCTCTCTTCCTCTTCTTATAAAGGCCCACCCCCATGACCTCACCAAACCCTAATCACTGCCCAAAGGCCCTCTGCCAAATACTATTATCCTCCAAACACTATTGATTTGGGGATTAAGTTTCTAACACATGAGCTTTTGAGGAACGCATTCAAACCACAGCTCCCCGTGAGGTAGGTCCTGCTCTTACCCCACCTGGCAGATGAGGAGGCTGAGGCAGGGACCCCAGACAGCACAGCTATTTGTTGGCAGAGGTAAGTCCAGGCCCAGGCAGCTTGCAGCCCAAGCCATTATACTCCACACTTCCCATTACCCACCGGGTTAGAGAGTGGCTTCCTCACTCACTCTCATTCATTCATGCATTCATTCATTCATTCATTCACTCACAAAATGTTTTATGCACCTACTATGTGCTGGGTATTATGTTATTTATAAGACACACACTGCCCCTGCCCTTGGGAGGCTTATCAACCAGAGCTGGGCAGAAAGCGCTCAGCAAAGAGACTAGCACACAGCAGGTCTTCAGTAAACAAAAGGCAGATTTGGAGGAGTTATGGCTGAGACCTTGGTCTAGGAGGCCGTGAGCAGACACGTGCCTTCCCATGCTCTGGGTGCTCGGAACGCCACCTTCCCAAAACATCAGAACAGAACCTCCCAAGCCACGGCACAGAAAAGTCACCGCTCCTCAGCGGGCTCCAAGTTCTGTAGGTCGCAGTTGCCATGGCAGCCAAGTGGGTTCTTGCCTGCCCTGCATCCTGTTCACTCCCTCCATTCTCTCTGAATTCTCTGAGGCCACCCGGTGCCCAGCCCTGTGCCAGGCCCAGAGACGCCTCCCCATCCAGGGAGGTCCCACGGGAAGAATTCCTGAAGATCAGTGGACTTGATCACACACACACACACACACACACACACACACACACACACACACTCGTGGACACACATATACACTATAGGCTCCTGGCTCCTGTGCATGAGCAGGTGGAAAATCAAAGCACTCAGAGTTTGTGGGGGACAGACACGCAGGTTATGAGTCAATGCCTACTGGAGATCTAGGGGGCACAGGGGTGCACTGTGGTAGTGCTTTGCCAGCTGTATTTGTTGTCCACTGCCACATAACAAACAACCCCCTAGTTTAGCAGCCTGGAACAGACATTCATTGTCATGCACTGTTTCTAGGGTCCCAGGACTCAGGAGCAGCTCCGCTAGCTACTCAGCTTTCCGGTCAGAGCCCAGATGTGTCTTCTCGGGGATTCTTCCTGTGACCGCCCCAAGCAAGCTGGTTTCCGTGTCCCTGTTACTCTTTATTACTTCACCCTGTTAATTTCCTTCTAGCACATATTCCTTGTGTATTTCTCCTCTGCTGTGTATTGTTCGTCTTGGCACCCACCGTTGTGTTTCCTATCAAGTCCCAAGATCTTAGCACCGCTCATGGCACACCAGCGAGCACAAAGAAGTATATGCTCAGCTCACATTCATGTCCTCCTATTCATGTGGCATATGAGACCACCCAGCCAGAAGAGAAGTCACCCTCACCAACAGCGATCACCCCTCACCCCCATCCTGACACCCTTATGTCTACATTGACCCCCAGCAGATTGCAGAAGTAACTCTGCAGGCAAAGGCTGTGTCCAATCCAGTCCTTTATAGAGATGTTTGGCAAGCAGTTGGTTGTGCAAAGTGACGGTGATGATGATGGTGGTGATGATGATGAGCTTGCACACCAATCTCCAGAGGTGACCCCGGAGACTCTCTCAGTCTGGCAATCCACAGACAGCTCGGCACTGTGGAAACACAGATACTACGGTAAGATCCTGTCCCTGAACAATTTGTCATTTAAACAGAAAAGCCAACCAGAATTCCCAAGATAATAGGACAAGACACACACAAAAAAGCCTGGGCTCTGAGTCAAATGGGCTTTAATGCCAAACCCCAACTCTGCTGCTTGTTGCTGTGTGACCTGGGAAAATCCTTAACCACTCTGTGGCTCTTTCTTCCTTGCTTACAGATGAATATAGTCATTCTTAACTTCAAGGGTTGTGAAAACATAGCTCAGCACACAGTAGGTCCTCCACAAGTGATCATCATTATTATCATTGTAACCAGCGGGCAACTCAGTGGCCTCACTGTCCAGTCCTGCATGTGGCTGCTTTCCAGTCGCCCAGCAACAATCAGTAAGCGAAAGGATCTTGACTGTTCATTGCAATTGTTCTTGAAAGCTCTAATGGTAGGACATGGGTACTCTCATCGCACCCACAGTTTTTATTAAAAATCCTGGCCACCGAGCCAGGCGTGGTGGCGCACGCTTGTAATCCCAGTACTTTGGGAGGCGGAGACCGGAGGATCCGAGTTCGCTGCCAACCTCAGCGCGCATGCGCGGGCGCGCACACGCATGATTTATCTCTCTCCTCTCTCTT
>PVJS01012960.1:0-42915 GCA_004027185.1 Glis glis
TCTCCCCGTCTCTCTCTCTCTCTCTCTCTCTCTCTCTCTCTCTCTCTCTTTCTCTCTCTACTTACTGAGGCCCTCTGCAACTTGGTGAGACCCGGTTTCAAAATAAAGTATAAAAAATAGGGCTGGGGGTGTAGCGTGGAGGTAGAACGCCCCTGGGTTCAATCCCCAGTACCACAAAACAAAACAAAACAAAACAAAACAAAACAAAACAAAACAAAACAAAAAACAAAATAAGGAATAGAAAATAGGCTGGGGGTGTAGCTCGGAGGTGTAGCCCAGGGGGTGTAGCCCTAGGTTCAATCCCCAGTACCGCAAAAAAAAAAAACATAGGAGGTGAGGAAATTAACCAATAGAAACTTTTCATGAGAAAGCAGCGATATTGAACTTTCTAGAAAAACATGTATTTAGTGGTGCTGGGGATACACCCCCAGCCCTAGAAAAGCCCTTTAAGTTGGCTATTACAACTATTGAAGGAAACCACATTTAAAGGACAGAGACAGTGTGATAACAGTGTCTCTCCAAACAATTAATGAAGAAAGAGATTGCATTTCTAAAAGTTAACAAATATAAATCCTAGAATTGAAAAGTACAATATGCAAAATGAAATAACAACTAGAGGGGCTCAGTATCAGATGTGAGCTGTAGCAAAAAGAATTGGTGAACTTGAAGATGGATCAAATTTGATTATATAGCCTGAAGAACAGAAAGAAAAGGCATGAAGAAAAAGACACAGAGCCTCAGAGATCTGTGGAATGCCCCCAAATGTTATATGCACAATGAGAATCATGGAAAAGGAGATGGGGTTCAGAAAGAATATTTAAAGAAATAATGGCCATAATCTTCCTAATTTGATGACAACCATTAAGATGCATGTCCAGAAAGCTCAATAAACTCCATGTAGAATAAACTCAAGGATATTCATCTATCAACACATCAAACCATTAAGAGAATCTTGAAAGAGAAAAAAAAACGATTCATTGTGTACAAGCTTTTCTCAGTACGATTAATGGCTGTTTTCCCATCAAAAAACATGGAAGCTAGAAGTCAGCAGAATGACCTATTCAAAGTGCTGAAAGAAAGGATTTTACACCAATAATTCTTCATTGAGAAAACATATCCTTCAAAAACAGAGGAGAAATCTACATATTCCCAGATGAACAAAAACAAAGAATTTGTCACTAACCCATTTTCCCTACAAAATAAAGCACTAATGGGAGCAATTCAGGGTGAGTTGAAAGGACACTAAGCAGTGATTCCAATGCACACAAAATAAGAGCACTAGCAAAGACAGCTACATACATAAACATAAAGCAGAGCATAAGTGTATGTTTCAGTTTTATTGATGTATGATTGACCAAAAATGTATATATTCAAGGTGTATAATGTGATATTGTTATATCTGTACACATTTTGAAATGATTGTCACAATGGACTAATTAACACATCCGTCACCTCACAGTCTCTGTTGTGTGTGCAGTAAGAACACTTAAGATCAACTCTCCTAACAACACATAATTATCTTCAGAACTGCAAGCCTATATCCTTTGACCAACATCTTCCCATGTCCTACCCCCAGCTCCTGACAAACAACAATGCATTCTCTTACCATGAGCTTGACTTCTTTAGATTTCACATGGAACTGAGATCATACAATATTTACCTCTCTATACCTAGTTTATTACACTTAGCATATCCTCCGGGTTCATCCATGTTGCTGCAAATGACAAGATTTCACTATTTTTTAAATCTGAATGAAATATACCATTTTATATACATACTACATTTTCTTCATCTGTTCACCCATGGATAGACTCTTAGATTGTTTTCATATCTTGGGTATTGTGAATAATTTTGCAATGAGCATGGAAGTGCAGAGATTATCTCTTCAAAATAGTGATTTTATTTCCTTTGGCTATGTACCCAAAAGTGTGATTAAAATCTTCAACAAAATACTAGCAAACCAAATTCAATGACACATTAAAAGAAACTATTCAAGCAGGGTGGGGTGGCACATGCCTGTAATCCCAGTACTTGGGAGACTGAGATAGGAGGATTGCAGATTCGAAGACAGCTTCAGCAATTTAGAAAGACTCTCAACAACCTAATGAGACCCTGTTTCAAAATAAAAAATAAAATAGGTCTGGGGGTGTGGCTCAGAGGAAGAATGCTCCTGGGCTCATTTCCCAGTACCACACACACAAAAAAAGGAACATACCTCGTGATCAAATGAGATACCCCAGATTAATATAATAAAGGACAAAAATCATGTGATCATATTATGATCATCTCAATAGATGCAGAAAATTATTTGAGAAAATTCAATATCACTTCAGGATAGAACCAAAACCTATCACCAAATTAGTATAGAAGGAACATACCACAATACAATAAAGGCCATACACCACAAACCCATATCTAATACCACAATCAACAGTAAAAAATTGAAAGCTTTTCCTCTGAGATCAGGAACACAATGAGATTGCTCACTCCACTTCTGTTCAACATATTACAAGAAATCGTAACTAGAGCAATCAAACAAGAAAAAAGTAAAAGGCATCCAAATCAGAAAAGAAGTAAATGTACTTGTTTGTTTGTTTGTTTGTTTGTTTGTTTGTTTTGGCGGTACCAGGGATTGAACCCAGGGGCATTCTACCTCCAGGCTACACCCCCAGCCCTATTTTTTATTCTTTATTTTGAAACAGGGTCTCACTAAGTTGCGGAGGGCCTCACTAAGTAGCTGAGGCTGGTCATGAACCCGGATCCTCCAATCTCAGCTTCCCAAGTACTGGGATTACAAGCGTGCGCCACCACACCCGGTTGTACTTTTGTAACTCTCCTCCTGTCTATAAAAGATGAAGAAAGCCTAAAATAATTATTAGGATGCTGTATTGATTGATTTAGTCTGCATGATGATATAATCATATAGCAATGACAGCCCAAAGGAGTAGGGCGGAAATACAGCTACATAACAAAAAGTCTACAGACAATTTAATCAAGCTAGTGTTAATCTAAGTTAGAGTATTATGAATTAAGATGCTAATTGTATATCAAGGGCAACCACTAAGAACAATTCAAAAGTTATAATAAAGGAAACAAGGGAAGTTAAATGCTACATTAGAACATATTTACTTAAGACGAAAGAAGCCAATAACTGAGCAACAGAAAAGAGTAAGGCACATAGAAAACAAATGGCTGAATGGTGAATGTAAATTCTACCTAATCATTAAATGTAAATGAACTAAACACTTCAATTAAAAGACATGGTTTAGCACAATGGGTAAAAACTAAAAACATTATCCAGTTGTGGTGCATGCCTTAGGAGACTGAGACAGGAGGATTGAAGGTTCAAAGACAGCTTCAGCAAGGTAGTGAGATCTTCAGCAACCTAGCGAGACTCTGTTTCAAACCAAAAAAAAATAAAAAGGGTTGGGATTTAG
Organism: Glis glis; assembly: GCA_004027185.1. Classification (NCBI taxonomy): domain Eukaryota; kingdom Metazoa; phylum Chordata; class Mammalia; order Rodentia; family Gliridae; genus Glis; species Glis glis. The sequence goes on from PVJS01012960.1 coordinate 3,438, forward strand.
CTCAGAGGTAGAATGCCCCTGGGTTCAATCACCAATACTACAAAAAGAGAAAAGAATAGATTGAAAGTAAAAGGATGGAAGGTAATATAACATATAAAGACTAAGCAAAGAGAATTGGCATGCCTATACTAACACCAGGCAAAAGAGAGTTAAACAAAGATGTTACTAAAGGCTTCTTATGAAAATAGAAACTGCTAATCAATCAAGTAGATATACCAATTATAAATATATGTGTACATAACAATGCAGTCCCAAAATACAGGGGAAAAATTGCTAGTAGAATAATTAAATTGGCATAGGAAATTTAACAAATAAAGACTCCAATAATTCAGTTTCAATGATACCTATAATTAGACATAGGGGTCAGCAAGGAGATTTAACGATGTGGAGAACTTGAATGACACTACACAACACTAGACCTAGCAAACATTGATAGGATATTCCACCCAACAACAGCAAAACACAATGTTTCCAAGAAATCATGGAACATTTTTATAAACCATATAAAAAAAAGTGTCTGTATATCATGTCATACACCTTAAATATACATAATAAGAAATAAAAATAAGATGTGAAATCAGTAAGTAAAATTTCAACATTAGAAAACTAGAAAAAGAAAACTAAACCCAAAGCAAGCAGAAGGAAGAAAGTAATAAGTTTTGGGTGGGAATAAATAAAATAGGGACCATAAAAATGACAAAAAAAAATAACCGCAAAGGTTGTTTCTTTGAAAGGATCAAAGTTAACAAAACTTTAGGTAAACTAACCAAGACTAAAAGAGAGAAAAGTCAAAAGAACAAAATCAAAAATGAAAGAGGGGTTAGGGGCATAGGTCAGTGTCAGAGCACTTGCCTAACATGCACCAGGCCCTGAGTTTGCTCTCCAGAAGAGCAGAAAAAATAAAAATAAAAATAAAAATAAAAAATTCTAGCCAGGTGCAGTATCACACGTCTATAATCCCAGTACTTGGAAGGCTGAGACAGGAGGATATCAGGTTCTAAGCCAGCTCCAGCAACTTAGAGAGACTCTCAGCAATCTAGGGAGACCCTATTTCAAAATAAAAAAATAAAAGGGGGCTGGAGGTGTAGCTAGGAGGCAGAATGCCCCTGAATTCAATCCCCAGTACCAAAAAACTTTTTTAAAAAAGAGTAAAAGAGAGGACATCCTTTCTGACTTTACAGAAATCAAGCACACACACACACACACGCACGCACGCACGCACACACACACACACATTACAAGGCAGTTTTATGAAGAAGTACATGGAAAAAATTAGATAACCTAGATTACCACCACAGATAAGCAGATGTCTTAAACTCTCGGAGCACTTGTGGTAAGCCATTCCTGTGGGTGTGTCTGTGGCAGCCTCCATGTAACAGAGTCCAGAGGCTTCGTCTCATAAGATATTTATAAATAGATAATTGGGGGAAAATAAAAGTAACAATGACAATAGTAAAGCAAACCCAGCACATTGGCAGCCACAATAAAAGTGATTCTTAATGAGCTATTTGGTTTCTAATTAATATAAAACTTAAGAGGTGACATTTCCTCCTTGACTCAATAGGCACCCTGATGAAGGACACAGAACATATTCAATCTATGCTTGTCACTGGATGTGTCAGGCCTAAAGGACACATCACCGCTCCTCCAGGCAACAGGAAAGAATGATGGATATGTTCATGAAGCAAGGTCCTATTATGAGTCGATTTCAAAGGCACATTGTGTGTTTCAAGTGCTTCCATTGAGATTGAAATCACTGCCTTTAGGAATAAATAATAGTCATCCATTTTGCAAGTCAAGGCCTGATCTGAGCCCTCAATTTCTTTGGGTGAAGTGTGTAATAATGTGAATTGGTTCAGGGCCCTGCGCACACACAGGAAGTCAGACAGGTAGGTTCCAATAGAGGCCCTGCCCACCATTCATTTTGTGAATTTGGACCAATTGCTTCACCTCTCTGAGCCTCAACCACCTCCTCTCTTGTAGGACCAGGTAAGAACTAAATAGGTGCTGTAGTGTCACACTATGTACGTGCGATAGGTCACAAAAGTGACAAGGATCACGCACCAGGAGACATTGCATCATGGTGGCAAGCTTGGAATGCGCTCATGGCATCACAGACCAGCAAACATACAATCCATGGATGTCGCTTTCTTCCCATCTCCCCAATCAGTTTTTACTCTACAAGTATAAATGGGACCTCAGTTCAGAAGGTTGCATGTCACTGATTCTCTCCCAGGAATGGCCACACTGGGCCTCCATTAATGGAAGACAGGCCTCTACTTTTCAAATCCCAAGTCAATTCTTTTTAGGGTTGCCCGTAGAAGCTATTTAATAATTATCCACCAGTCTATAGGCGCAAAGCCACCTGCCATGGATGCTCTAATTCCACGTTTCCTCATTTCGCTTGTTGGACCAAGAAAGGCTGTATCTGTCTGGGGTTTTCTTGCATTGGCCAGGTCCCATCAAGAATACAGGTAGCTCATCTACCTGGATTATTTGGGGAAAGATTAGTGAAAAGATTATTTTTAGATTTTTTCTGTATTATAATTATTCAATCATATTAATTGTACAAATCAGTAGGTTTCACTGCGACATTTCCACACATGCACATATTGTGCTTTGATTGTATCCACTCCCCTTCTACCCTAAGGGGCTCTTTTAAAGAGGTGTGATCAGGGCTTAGGGCAAGTGCAAAGAATGGTAAGGTGACATGTGTGCTGCAGTAACAGCTAGTGAACCTGACAGAGCAGAGGGAATGCTTTCCTGACTCCAGGGAGGGTAGCCATAGCGAGAGGACTGCTCCTGTGGAGAGAAGGGAATCAGGAAAATGAATCCCCCAACCCCTCTCACCTTCTGTCCTCTGGTCTCCTAGCACCTCCCACTGGCTGACCCAGCTAGAAGCCAGAGGAAAAGCAGTCTATTCCAAGTGAGACACAGAGAAGGGTGACTGTATAAGAACTTTAGCTGCACAATAAATTAACACAAGGTTAGCCACTGAAAGCAATATTCATTATGTCACAGTTTCTGAAGGTCACAAGCCCCTGCACAGGTTAGCTGGGCTGCAGCCCCCGTCTGAGCTCAGCTGGGGACATGCTCACTCCCACCATCCCACCGAGGTTGTTTGCTGGCTGATGTTCCCTGCAGTTGTCAGGCAGAAATCCCTGTTTTCTGGCTGGATGTCAGTCAGTGTCTGCTCTCAGCTCCTAGAATTACTTGCCACGTGGCCTCTCATGGCCTCTCCCACAACGTGACAGCTTGCTTCCCCAAAGTCAGCAAGGGGGAGTCTCTAGCTCTGTCCTTCTGGTGCAAGATGGAATCCTATACCATGGCAGGGAAATCCCATCGCATTTGCTATGTTCTCTTGGTTAGAAGCAAGTCACAGCCGGGCGTGGTGGATCACGCTTGTAATCCCAGTACTTGGGAAATTGAGACCAGAGGATCCGGGTTCGCAGCCAGCCTCAGCTACTTAGTGAGGCCCTCCGCAACTTAGTGAGACCCTGTTTCAAAATAAAGAATAAAAAATAGGGCTGGGGTGTAGCTCGGAGGTAGAACGCCCCTGGATTCAAACCCCAGTTCCAAAAAATAAAAAAGAAGCAAGTCACAGGGGAGGGCTGCCATCAGGGGGAAGTAGCAGCACATAGCATGGACATATGGCATGCCCCACGTGCACTCTAGCAAGTAGGACTTATTGGGGATATACTAGGTCTATCGCCCCAGTGGGGAACAGTAGAGAAGGGTGGAGAGTGGATCCCGTGGGACACACGATGCCCAGCAGCCTGATGCCTGGCTCCTTCTTGGTCCCTACCTCACTCTTGCACATTTCTTTCTTTTAAAATATACATTTATTGGTGCATTGTAATTATGCATCATGTTGAGATATAGAGTGATAGGAAAATACATGCACACAACACTTGGTGTGTTTCTCTCCAGATCCCACCCACTTCCTCCCCTTCGCCTTGCCTTCATCAAGTCACAGACATAGAAGAGATTGACCCCACGTGGTCTTGCAGCTTATCTGGTCTCACCTGCTCATTTTGGGACTTGAGGGAACTGAGCGGTACAGGATTCCCCAACTCCCCAAGATCTGCAAACCAAAGCCTGTTTCCCATGCGCGTCTTCACCATGTTTCCCAGTGATTTCTTGTTAGGACCCAAATCGGGACCCAGAGACATGGATTGTGTCCCGTGCTGGACCTCCCGGTCAAGAAGTTAAATGGGAGGGGCACGCTCAGTTCGAAATCAGGTACCTCTGCTGTTTGGAAAACACGATGCCAGGAGGGAAAATCGTCTGCCACCTTGTCCTCTATCTCTTCCTGCTAATGGGTTCTTCAGTCTCAGTGGTTCTGCTGCCAGACAGGACTCAATGCATCGCTCCCCAAACCACGCAGATGGGAGAACTCCCTCTCCCCTCAGGCCAGCCAAAGAAGGCTTCTCTTTGGACTGTGAGTTTAAAGTCTCCATCTTTCAGCTGTACAACTACCATCTGCCTTGATTTCAGAATTATGAGAGTCTTCACAAAACCTGTAATAACTGACTTGCTTTGCCAGGATGCGGCTTTTTCTTTTTTTTGGCATGGGGTTGCAGTGTTTGCAGGTAGGAAGGAGACCCTCTACCTTCCTTACACTCCTACATTTCCATAAGATTTCACCAAATCCTCTACTTCTTGGTTTCTGGAGGTAGAGCTACCCAAAAATGCAGGAACAGCCCTGGACCATGATTTCTGTGCAGGCTCCTGGGAACACAAATGGCCTTGGGCTATGTAGAAATGAATCACCAAGCCCGGCTGTTCCTTTCTGGTTGCTATTCCAACATCACTTCTGGATAGATTTTCAAATAAAGTACAAGGAGAGAAAAAGACGTATAGCACATGCGAATGCTCCCACAGGGAACACAAGATTGCTTAAGGAAAGAGCTCAGGAAGGTGAGGGTATAAGAGCAACTTATCATTAATGTTGGCTTCAAACTTGTGTCCTAGCTCATGCTCTTTTCTAATGAAGACTTTTAAGTTTTGGGCACACATGGAATGAAGTTTTTTTTTAAAAAAAAAGCTATTATAACATAGAATTCTGCACACTTTAGAGTTTTCAGTAGTCACAAACTTTAAATATGTTCAACTTTTCATTTCATAATCACTCAGTATTTCTTCCCATCTCTAGAAACAGACATAACTCATTAAATCAGCAGCCAACAGACTATTAATGACTGAATAAATACTTCTTTCATACCTACTATTTTCCAGACACCTTTCAAGATGCTGGAAGTAGAAAGATGAGAGAGAGAGAGAGAGAGAGAGAAAGAAAGAGAGAGAGAGAGAGAGAGAGACTCATGTCTGTGATGGTTAATTCACTGAGTTAACTTGCCTAGGATATGGTGTTTAATTGTTTGGTTAAACACCATATCCTAGTGTTTGTTGCCATGAAGATAGTTTTTATATATGACTAATGTGTACTTTTTTCTATTTTCTAATATTTAAAGATTTTAATTGGCAAAATGATTTTATTATTTATGGAGGACAATGTGCTGTTTCAGTACATGTATGCAATGTATAATGCTCAGGTCAAGGTGACTGTTGGCCATCACATCAAACATTTAAGATTCCTTTGTGCTGGAAACACTCAAAATCCTCTCTACTAACTGGTGTGCGTGTGTGTGTGTGTGTGTGTGTGTGTGTGTGTGTGTGCGTGTGTGTGTTTTGCTGGGGCTCAAATACAGGGCCTCACACATGTTAAACATGGATCTACCTCTGAGCTATATCCCCAGCCCTCTACTAGCCATTTTGAAATATATAATTAATTGTATAATTTATAATTTTGTGCACCCCATGGTGTACAAAAGATTAAAAGCTATTCTTCCTATCCAGCTGCATCCCTGTACCTCTCATATATGACTAACCATTAAATAAGTAGACTTTAAGTAAAATGGAATAAAGCAGATCACTCTTCATAGTGCGAGTAGATCTCATCTGACTAATCAGAAGCCTTAAGTGCAAAGACTGAGGTTTGTTAAAGGCGAAGCAAGTATAGAAACACTGTCTGGATTCTAGTCTGCTGCCCTGTGGAATTCAAGCTGAAGACTGGAGCATCCACCCTTACCTAAATCTCCATCGTGAAGCAGCTCTACAGATTTCAGACTTGCCAACCCCCACAATTTCATCAAAAAACTCCGTAAAATATAAATAGATAGATGATAGATAGATAGATAGATAGATAGATAGATAGATAGATAGATGATAGATAGATAGATGATAGATAGATAGATAGATAGAAAGACCAGAAAGATGATGATAGATAAATAGATGCCATATAGATAATAGTAGATAGATGATAGATAGATGCCAGATATATGATGAAGATAGATAATAGATAGATAGATGGCAGATAATAGTTGGTAGATAGATAGATAGATGATAGATGATAGATTGATGATAGATGATGATGACGATAGATAGATGATGATAGATGATAGATAGATGATAGATGATAGATGATAGATAGATAGATAGATAGATGATAGATAGATAGATAGAGAGAGAGAGAGATAGATAGAGAGATAGTATATTTCTGGAAAACCCTAATTGATACAGATTTTAGTGCCAAGAGAGGCTTAGAGGAGCAGAATCTGAAGGATGAGTGTTCTGAATTGGTTCTGGGGTTCTTGGAGTTAGTTCTCTAATTTGATTAGATTTAAGGGCACTTGTTACTCTATTTCCAGTAATATGGAGAACACTGATGGTTTATAGTGTCATGTGGCAATAGAGACACACAAAAATGTCACCACTAGATACTCCTAATCAAGTACTTAGACAAATTATGGAAGACCATATATTTGATACTTTATAGTACATTTCCATCAAACTAGCAAGCATAATGAGATTGACTGATTGCTCCTAATTGTATTGGATAAAGTGGAAAAAGGAAAAAATCAGCTCAAGGATTATAATTTTCAGCTCCCGCGCTGCATAAATGACTTGAAAGTTTCCACATCTTCCCTAAAAGAGATCCTTATTTCCTGCACCTGCAGAGCTGTCATTGTTGAAAACCACACCTGGTGTCTCATCTTGTGAATGGTTGAATCAGAACGCAAATTAAATTTCCAACTTCTCTAAGTCTCTTAAAGTGCAGGCATTGGTGGGGAAGGAACAGGACCCTGAGAGTTTGAATAGCATGTGTCAGAAGACCCTGATGAAGGTAGGAAAGACCGAGTCTCTAAATTCTGCTACCTTCTTTGCCAGTAGAAGCTACCACTCAGCCCCCATTTTCAGAGATGAGCCCTTCCTTTTCTGAGGCATCTCTAAGGGCTGCCCTGAGGCAGTTACCTTGGAGAGAGACACTGCTGAGTTTCCTGGAACCCACCTGTCTTCGCCCATCTTTACCTCTAGGTCTATAATTCAATTCAAGTCCAAGCCGACCCCTGAAGGAGAGGTGCAAAGTGTGGCCCATGTGGAAGTATGCTACATTCCAAAAAACTACATGATTTTTTCCAAACTATGCCAACAATAATAGATACTATGTATAGGAATGGATATTAAGGGTGTGGAAAATGATGGAATATGAAGTTAAATCAGGCCAGATTTACATATATCTTCCCACTAAACAGATTTTTAGGATTCATGTCACACTTCAGGGGATTAGAATGGCTCTAACCATTGGTTGGTTTCACCCAACCAATCAAAATGGCTTGTGCTAAATGAAGTCGAAATAGCCAACTTACCATGGTATATAACAGGGGAATAGATTCAAGGGATTAGGGAAATTGAAACATTACAGTGGATTTATCATTTAACATCTGCTCACCCACTCTAGACATATACACCTTTCACCATGACCATGAGAAATAAATTTGTGAGAGGAACTCTAGCATCCTCAAAGAGCCCTGTGGTTGCTCTTGCCTGAAGGGTAATTATTTGAAGTGATCGAATGGAAAGAAAAGAATTCAAATTTTGTTCAAGGATGGAAGTATCCACTTGTGGTTTTACAGACAGTGTTCATTGCTTCCTACCTCCTCCCAATCAGACTCTCCAAAATTCATACATACTGCCACCCAGGCCTTGAATTTTCATGAAAAATAAACAATTCTAGGAAGGAATCCTGGGTCCTCAGCTTGTCTACAAATTCCATTTGGTACACAAATCCTTGAGACTTGTGGCCTCTATTTCTGGATTCGTAGAGTCCAGTGGTATGAACAAAATGGGATTTGTAACCAAACTGGCCATGACTCTTGCCTGGAGTGTCTCATTCTTTCCACTAAGCTATTCCTGGTATATTACTGCTGAAGGAAAGCACTGGACCAGATGTGTCAATAGCCCCACTCATCCGTCTAGCTCTCTCTGCATCTGGAAGGCCAGGAAAAGTTACATTATCTAAGACTTTACCTTGCCCAACTGTACAATGAGGATAATATGACATATCTCCTGGGAATTTTGAAGGATTGAGAAAATTAATAGATGTCAAGATGCTCTGAGAGCTGTCAATGCTCTACCTCCACCCACATGATGTTGTCTTATTACTCTCTTCCCCCTAGATAACCTTGCACCCTGCATCAATAATTCTGCCTAGAGTATGATAAATAGCATTTTAGTTATGCATGCAGAGGAAAGGAGAGTTCATCTAATGACAGTCTCTTGATTCATGGAAGAAAAATCATTGAGTCACATAAAAGTATGACTTATGTTGGTTTAGTTATGTATAGAGAGAAAGAGAGACAGTTGCATACTATAGAAGATAATGCTAAGAGCCTGATTGCTTGGCCACTGATGAGATTATTACCTATCCTGCCTTGTCTACTCCGCAGTTTCCTTGGTACTTCCCAGAACCCCTTCTCCATGTAGTCTTCTGGAGATGGCTCTAACTCTGTCTTTGTGGCAGCTCCTAACCTGCCCCATCGGTTGCAGCAGCCACTGTTTCAGGCTTATTTCTTTACATGCATGTTTCTTCCAGACCGCTCTTGAGGGTGTGATGAGTCTGTGGGAGGCCCCTACAGTACATGTTAAAGCCACTCACAGCCGGGCGTGGTGGCGCACGCTTGTAATCCCGGTACTTTGGGAGGCAGAGACCGGAGGATCCGGGTTCGCAGCCAGCCTCAGTTCTCTCTCTCTATCTCTCCCTGTCTCTCTCTCTCTCTCTCTCTCTCTCTCTCTCTCTCTCTACTTAGTGAGGTCCTCCGCAACTTTGTGAGACCCAGTTTCAAAATAAAGTATAAAAAAATAGGGCCAGGGGTGTAGCGCGGAGGTAGAACGCCCCTGGGTTCAATCCCCAGTACCACACACACACAAAAAAAAGCCACTCACAGTTCATATTTAGCAGATTCAGTGAAGCAGCTAAGATTGGGAGGTGGGAGGTGCTACAATGCTACCACCAGCCAAGGTAAGTAGGGGCTGGGGGGAACGTCAGTGGATAGCAGTTTGACGGGGAAACATTTTGGTGTCTGTGGAAATATAGTTGACCATGGTCAAGTAGATCACCCTTCCTCTCCTTCCAGCCAGCCTCCCTGAAATCTGACCCTGCCAACATTCTAGAGTTGCAAACCTGTCCTGACTTGCCACTCACCCTGAGATATTGTCCAAGTCTCTCATCTGGAAGGACCCTCCCTCTCCCCAACTGGGTGTCCTGCATCCCATGCTCCAGTCAGGCTAAAGAATTTGAAGCTTTCTAGACTTTCCACCCTTTCTTAACTTTATTGAGATATAATTATGCACCATACAATGTTCCCTTTAAAAGTATATACTTATAGTTTGTTAAACACACAGACATGCGCAACATCCCCACAGTCGATTGTAGAACATTTTCATCCAAACCTTGTGCCTTTCAGTTGTTATCTCCTTAGTCCCCACCACCCCCAGTCCTAGGCAACCACTAGTCTACTTTTCATTTCTATAGATTCTCTGTTCTAAATATTTCTGTGTGGATGGAATGATAACATGGATCTTTTGTGACTAGCTTAAATCTCTGCCCTGAGCATGGCTATCATGAAAAAGAACAGAGGGAAATCCTTTCTTATCTCAGAAATGCTTCCAATTGTTCCTTCCTTCCACTTTAATTGCATTGTATTGAATCATTTCGCCTAAAGCTACCTCCATTCATATTTTAAGTTTGTCTAAAGATTTCTTCATACACAGTGAATTGCATACGAGCTTGATGTGCAGACAGACTGCAGTCTATTCTAGTAACAAGTAGCTGAGTCTCAGTCAATCGCAAGCAGTCAACAGGTTCAAATAAGACAGACCTGAGCTATAACCAATGAGGCATCTCTACCTCACTTCCGTTTTCTATATGCCACTTCCTTTTCTCTGGCTATAAACACAACCTGACCAAGTGGTGGGGTCAGGAATTCTGAACCACTTTTGGTCCAGATTGCTGCCCAATTCTAGAATCACAAATAAAGCCAATTAAGATCTGTGAAACTAGATTTGTTGTGGTTTTATCTTTTAACAGTGCACGTTTCTTTTTAAGTCCTTATCCTTGTTCAGACCATGAATCTCTTTAGAATGTATCAAGAAATACAGACTCTCTCTATGGATACTACATATACATACCACATAAATATATAAGCAAATTTTATGCAATTTTAGTAGCTTCATGGTTTTTCTGAAATGCATCTATGAACATTAAGGTCAACTTTTATAACCTAAAAACTAGACTCTGGCAAGTATCTGTGCTCAGTGTTTCTATTAGTGGGCACTGGGAGGGCAGTCAACAGCACCCCGAGGGAAGCAGAAAGACAGGCACACAAATGATCCATAAACAGGAGAGCAGGTGGCAGAGAATTCCAGGTGTTGCAAAGTCAGGACGGCATTTGCATGAAAAGGAAAATTCCTATCATAGTACTTTGCTGGCCATATTCCTTCTTTTCTGCTCAGATACTTGGTCTATACACATTTTGAAAGCACTGTTTTTTTAATAGAGTCCAATTGGCCTCTCTAACACAGGGTGAAGAGTAGCAATATTTCCTCCACCTAACCAAGGCAACAGAGTCTCTTGTATGATGTTATTTTGCAATCAACCCAGTTCCTGGAATGAAATCAAACTGGGAACAGCCACATTCTGGTGACTACAGGGAGACTCGTATCTTGGTAATTATCTAATATCATTGGAGAGGATGCAGATGATGTCAAAATGGCTTTGCACCAAGCCATCTCCTTTCTCATGTTTTAACAAGTCTTCTTTGTGTGTGTCTTGGGAATCTGGTGTTGGAAGAGCAAATGATTCATTTTTAGATTCAACATACAGTGAGCATTATTTACATCTCCTGTCTTTCTGCTCTGGTATATATCAATATTTATTGCTAATTCAATGTCAAAATTTGACCTTACTTTTTTTAGTCAATATATGCTTCTTGCAGCAATAAATCGTTGTAATCACCAGAGTTTAAATCAATATCTGTTTACTACCTATTTATCATCTATGAGTCAACCTTTCTACATTTCAGACTCTTAGCAACATTGGGCACCAGATTTCTAAGGATGGAGATCCACAGAACTGATGCTGAGATTCGAAGGATTTGTATTGCCTGCTTTTAAAGTTGAATGTAAGAACTGAAACAAGAGCAATGCAACAGGAAAGGTGCATTAAGTGGTTTTCTGGACCAGAAAACTTTTGAGTTATAAAATATTTATAGCAGAAGAGATCCAAAAATTTATTTAAGTATATCCAAACCATACATCCTTAATACTGAGGTTGAATGTTATCTTTTCAATGAAATAAAATGACCTAAAAACATACTTAATGGCATACAGTGCCAAATTGGCTTTTCCTGTCATGGTGCCCTTGGTGTAGTTGAGGGAGTTATTTTAAGAATGAAATCATGAATCAAATCAGATACCAGTTGGCGAAGCCTTCTTCTGAAAGCCAATAGATGGCTGTAGTCAGCGATAAGGCTCAAACCCGATGTCTAGTTTGGGGGAGTGGTGGGCCACTATAAAGAGGAATGAGTTGGCAGAGGCATCTAGCTGTGTGCTGCAGCAGACCTCCAGCCTGCCAACCCCCTCCCCATGGCTGCATCCTTCAGAGAATTCTCGGGAAGGACTGGTGCTGGCTGGAAATCAAGAGGTGCACCACAGCCCAGCACCGCTCCAGTTCTCGGTCTTCCATCTCCTCACCTGGGAAGGACCAGCTGATTAGAAGCCTCTTTTGACCACAAAATCCTATGGTTTAGGGAGCCCTTTGGCATTACTCAAGGGGATAAATCCACGCATCCGGTTATGTGCAGCTTCTGCTGGTGCTGTGTTGACACTCCAGGTAGCCTTGGATCAACCAAGTTCTCCCCCTTTCTCACATATAATTCTTAAGAGTAACTGTACCTCCTCTTAGAGGTTTTTATTTATTTATTGTGGTGCTAGGCATCGAGCACAGGGAATCACATATACAGGGAAAGCACTTTATTCCTCAGCAATATACACAGACAAATCCTCACACTTATAGCCAGTTGATTTTTGACAAAGGTGCCAAAAACATACAGTGAAGAAAAGACAGCCTTTTCAACAAAAGGCATTGGGAAAAGTGGATATCCATATGTGCAATAATATAATTATAACCCCATCTCTAATTATAGAAGAATGAAAATAGACCCCTATCTCCCACCCTGCATAAAAGTCAACCCAAGATGAATCAAAGACCTAGATATTAGGCCAGAAACTGCAGTTGCTAGAAGAAGACATAGACCAACTATCTAACATATAGGCACTGGTAGATACTTCCTCAATAAGACCCCCAAAGCTGAGGAAATAAAACTTAGAATTAATAAATGGGTGGCATAAAATTAAAAAGCTTTTGTGCAGCAAAGGAAATTATAAAGAATCTGAAGACAAAGCCTACAGAATGGGAGAAAATCTTTGCCATCTACTCCTCTGGTAGAAGATTAATATCTAGAATATATAGAGAACATAAAAACTTAACATTAAAAAAGCCAACTAACCCAAAAAATGGGCAATTTAACTGAATAGACATTTCTCAAAAGAAGAAATATAGTGGCCAACAAATATATAAAAAACTGTTCAACATCATTAGCAATCAGGGAAATATATGCAAATCAAAACTACAGAGGTTTTATCGAACTCCATTTAGAAAGGCAATCATCAAAAATACAAGCAATAATAAATGCTGGCAAGGAAGTTATACACTATTGGTGGGGTTGTAAATTAGTACAACGACTATGGAGATTAGTATGGAGGTTTTTCAAAGACTAGGAATGGAACCAATTATGACCCAGCTATAACACTCCTCAGTATCTCTTCCAAAGAATTAAAGTTAGAATACTATAGTGACATATGCATACCCATGTTTAGTGCAGCACAATCCACAATAGTCAAGTTATGGAATCAACCTAGGTGTCTGTCCATGGATGGATGAGTAAAGAAAATGTGGTATGTACACACAATGGAATTTTTACTAAGCCATAAAGAAGAACAAAATTGTGTCATCTTTAGGAAAATGGATAGAACTAGAAAATATTATGCTAAGTGAGATCAATCAGTCACAGAAAGTGAAGGATGGAATGTTTTCTCTCATATTTGGAAGCTAGAGAGAAAATAGGAAACAAAAGGGACTTTAGATAATTGAGGAAAGTGACCAGTTGAATAGTGGAAGGGAACTGGGGGAGGGAGGTGGGGAAAGGAAAGGGAATAACTAATGAAAGAAGCAGTTCCAATGATGCTGAGCCTATCTATGAAGGTATCATTACCAATCTCCCTGTTATGTATGAGAAGGGGTGGGTAGCAGGGTGGGACCTGTAAGGAAACATATCGAAACATCTGTGCATGTTTGTTTGTATGACTCTGACCCTCTCTAAGTTGTATAATTACAATACACCAATAAAAGTATATAAAAAAGAATCTCTCTGAGTCATCTCTTGGAACATGGCAGAATCAGCTAATGTAAATAGACATCCTTTCTGCTACAAGTAGAACTGCTGGGTAAAATATAATTTTTTAAACGTTGGTAGGAATTGAAAGAAAGGGGAGTACTTAGGTAGCAAAAATTGAAGAATATGCACAGTCTATATGCTAAGTGGGTAAACTCATGCCTCCGAGACCCACCAAGAGATAAGAAGTTAATATATGGGCTAATGGCTAGGACCAGAATTTGACCAACCAAATGTGAATAGAATAAGCAGCTTCAAGTCTTTATTAGGAATGGAGCTAATGTTCACAATGCTGCAAAAACCTGTAGTGATGCATCACCCATAATAATCATTGACCCTTTACTATGTTCCAGGCGTTGTCCTAAGTATTTCACACATATTAAGTCATTTAACTCTTATAATAGCTATGCATGCACTACTTATGCTGGTTCTATATCAAAATGACTTTGAAAGGCCAGGTTCACAAGACAGGGCTTACGTTAATAACAAAGAGGGAAAGAAACACTGAGGATGAATTCATTTAAAGCTACACAGGGAAATCAACTCAGGATAAAGATCAGATAAAAAGTGCAACTGTAAGATTCTCTGTTAAGAGCTTTCAACTGGACTAAAGGGCCTCGAAGAATCTTTGAGGGTTCCGCAGCAGCAGTCTCACGCACGACACATCCCAAGAGAAAATGGAAAAGAATTTTAATCTGATATGTAATAAATTTACAATTTTTCAAAGAAAGTTTACCAGTTTGACCTGAAAAGAACTGATACAGTTCAAAATGAGAAGTGTTCTCGGAGACCTCAGCCTTATGATAAGGAAACAGTCTTAGAATTCTACTCAACTGCAAACATGACCATTTCTTATAAAAATGGGAGGGGAACTCAGAGGGCAGAAGTGGGAGGCATAGAGAACCAGTTCCAGGAGGCAGGACTGAAGAGATGTGTCCAAACCAATTCCAGGATCGGTATGGACCAGTGACTTCTATATGACTCAGTCTCCCACCACCTTTGTGTCTCTACAGCACTGTCTATTGTGATTGATTTTTCTACTGGATTTGTCTATTGTGCTTGATTTTTAGTCCATTTTTTATTGTGATTAATTTATCTCTGCCTCATCATTATGTGTTGGATGAAGATGAGTAGATATTGTCTCTTTGCTAAAGGCCTTGCTATTAAGGAGAGACAATGACTGGGATGTACCTAAAGGATCACACCTGAAAAACTTGTCTCTGTCTTTTTCTTTGCATCTTGATCTAATTCTGGTGATGGGATCTTAGACATCACACCTGAACCTGATGCCACACTAGAACAAGACTTGGAGGTTTTTGGAAGAGGTGAATGTGTTGTGCACTTAGGAAGGATATGGGTAATGGGATGTCAAGGGTGGAGGACCATGATAACTAGCTGGGAAACAGCCTCCTGTGACATGCCCCACCCTCATTGAGTCTATGATGATCTATGATTCATGTTAGCCAATAGAGCGTGGTGGAAATGAGGCTGTGCTGACTCTGGGCCTACACATTCAAAGACCTGGTGGTTTCTGCTTTGTAATTTTTTTATTCTTTATTTTGAAACAGGGTCTCACTAAGTTGCAGAGGGCCTCACAAGTAGCTGAGGCTGTCCACGAACCTGCGATCCTCTTGTCTCAGCCTCCCAAGTACTGGGATTACAAGCGTGTGCCACCACGCCCAGCTGCTTTGTATTTTTGGGATCCAAGAGCTGTCATGTAAAAAGCTGGACAATCCTGTGTGAGAGACCATATAGAGTCCCCATGAGAGGCTAAGGAAAGAAAGAGGGGTGCTGAGACCACCTGGTGGGAAAGAAAGGTACAAGCATCGCAGGTTCTCAGTTGAGCCTACCCTTCCAGTCATCTTCTCCAATGTGCCAGATGTGGTGGGTGAGCCGTCTTAGGCTTCCTAGCCCAGTTGACTCCCTGGTGATCGCATCCCAGCCAACAACACATGGAGCAGAAGAAAACCCTTAGTGAAATGGTTGTTTTAAGCCACTCTGTGGTTATGCAGCAATAGAAAAACAAACCAGTGTAGTCAATGCTTTGTGTACTAGAAGTGCCCAGGCTCTCTGTGTACATCAATCCACTGTGTACCTCTCCAACCACTCCTCCCTCTGCTCACCAAGCTGTCCCCTGGCCTCCACACTTGCAGTGGACATCGCTACTTTCATGTCTTGACAGATATAGCACCCTGACCCAGTTTTGAGGGACTCCTGTGTTTCCCCGAAAAAGCAAAAAAATAAAAAAAAATCTTGGAAAGGAGCAATAATAGCACAGGATGAAATCAGATATGCCAGTGATTGGACAAAAGGGAAAGATTAAAGGAAAGAAAAAAGGGTGAGCAGGAAAAGTCTGCTTTGTGAATGTTAAGCAGTGAACCAGCATATGGTACCTATTACATGTATATTTATGCATATGGATTTATGGTAATGGTATAGTCCATATGGAGAAAGCTGTCCACCTGCCAATAAGTGTACTTATTCAAACTGGCCAGATGTTTTTACCCAAACCTGGAGAGCAATTTTGGAGGCATGGAAAGCCAACTCAGGTGGAAGTGCACTTGCTAAGAGAGCCATTACAAATAAAGAGTTCAGATTCCTTCTGACTTTATCTTAGAAACACATAATAAGGTGTTCCAGAAAGCACCAAGTTAATTTGAAAGCCAGATGCCTTCAAGAACGTGAGTGAACCAGTTCTTAACCCCTTACGAAGTATTTTTTTAAAATTTTTGTTGTTGAAAATTTTTCAACATATAAATGCAAAAAAATCTTATGCAAATGCAAAAAGAATATTATAATAAACCACCTTGGGTTCAATGATTATTCATTCTTGGCCAAACTTATTTACTTATTCTTCTACTTCCCCATTTTCTACATTATTCTAAAGAAGATCCAGGACATCATATAATTTTATGCACAAACATTTCAGTGTATATCTTTAGAACAAGAGGATTCTTTTTAAAATACCCCATACAAAAACAATTATAATTCTTTCATATTATCATATTTCCAGAAAGTGTTCATATTTCTAATTGCCTCATAACAATTATTTTCCCAACGATTCATTTATTTGTATCAATATCCAAATGAATTTCATGTATTGTGATTAGATGACCTGTTTTCTAAATCCCTTTTATCTACAGATGTTTTTCCTCCATTTCTTTTTGTTCTTTGCAGTTTATTTGTCAAAGAAATGAGATACTTAAGATTTCTGGATTAGATTTTAGAATATTTTCATATACTGTACTGATTATCGCTAGTCTGAAATCCAAAATGCTTCAAAACCAAAGTTTTTTGAGTGTTATGTGAAGGCTCAATAAGTATCAGATATCAGACCATTTTAAACTTCAGATTTCTGGATTAGGGATGCTCAACCTATATTATTACTACTTGCTTTTCATATTGTTCATGGCAAGTATGTAGAACTATAATTGATATTTTGTCTTCTGGCTTTATATGTTTTATAACTTTGATAAATTCATTTATATGTTTTTGGGGGTTGTTTACTGGATATTGAAACCAGGGGCATTCTACCTACCTCTGAGCTACACTTCCAGTCCTATTTTATTTTTTATTTTTGAAACAGGGTCTCACTAATTTGCATATGGCCTCCCTAAGTTGTTGAGGCTGGCTGCGAAACTGCGATCCTCCTATCTCAGCATCCCAAGTGCTGACTTTCATGTATTCTGTAGGGTTTCTATATACATACCAAAAGAAGACACTACAAGAAAACAAAACTATGGACCAATAACTTTTTTGAATATAGATACAAAAATCCCCAACAAAATACTATCACACCAAATTCAGCAACATATAAAAACATCATACCATATGACCAAGGAGAACTTATTCCCGGGATCAATGAAGAAATTAAACTACCTGATCATCTCAGTTGAAGCAGAAAAAGCATTTGAAAAAATACAGTTGCTTTTCATGATGTAAACACTCCATAAACTAGGAATAGAAGGAAATTTCCTCCACACAATGAGGGTCATGTATGAAAACCTACAGTTTGCATCACTAAATGGTGGAAAGCTAAAAATGTTTCCCCTAAGATGAGGAAAGAGTGAAGGATGGCTACTTTTGCCACTTCCAAACTAGAAGTTCTAGCCAGAGTCATTGAGTTAGGACTTGCTTCATAGTTTCTCGTGATTTGATTAGGATTATGAACTTGGGGGAGAAAGAACACAAAGGTAAAGTACGTTTTCTTCACATGATATCACAAAACACACTATCAACATGACTTATCATTGCTGATATTGACCTTGATCGTCTGGATACAACAGTTTCTGTCAGGTTTCTCCACTAAAAGCTACAATTGCCCCCCCTTTTCCCCATGGCACTGGAGATTGAACCCAGGGTTATTGTATTTCTAAGCTACAACCCTAGCCCTTCTTATTCTTTATTTTGATACAGGGTCTCACTGAGTTGCTGAGAGTCTCGCTATGTTGCTGAGGCTGGTCTCAAACCTACAATCCTCCTGTCTCGGCCTCCCAAACACTGGGATTACAGGCATGCACCACTGTGCCAGGCTTGTTCCGTTTTTTCATACGGTATGCCTTTGGGAGGAGATCACCATGCATAGGCCACATTTACACAGTTGAGAGTTATGCTCCACCCCTTTGAAGACGGAATAACTCCGTAAATTATTTGGAATTCTGCATGGAAGATCTGTCTATTGTCTCCCATTTATTTATTCAATAATTTTGTTTTGGCTGGGTCAGTGGCACATGCCTGTAATCCCGGTACTTGGAAGGCTGAGACAAGAGGATCTCAGGTTTGAGGCCAGCCTTGGCAATTAAGTGAAAACCCTCAGCAACTTAGTGAGACCCTGATTCAAAATAAAAAATAAAATGAGGTGGAGGTGTAGCTTGGAAGTAGAATGCCCCTGAGTTCAATCTCCAGGGTATTAATAAATAATTACTTATTATAATGGGTACATGGATATTTATTTTATACTTTGAGTCATAATCCAATAATATATTACAGTTTTTTATTTTATTCTTTTTGTGGTACTGGGGAGTGAACCCAAGGGCATTTTACTCCTTGATCTATGCTCCTGCCCTTTATCTACTTTATTTTGAGACAGCACGTTTATCAACTTGCTGAGTTGCCAAGGCTGGCCTTAAACTTGCGATTCTCCAGCCTCAGCCTTGTTATTTATTTTCTTCCTCCACTTATTCCAGCTTTGTCCATTGGGAGCTCTATCATGTCCTTGGTCTCTCTGACACATTTCCGCCATTGTGATAATTTAACAATTGTTTTCATTAAGCTTCTGTCTATAATGAAGTCAGTGTGTCCCAATATTATGTAATAACAGCATATGTTTCTATCCAAACTGTGAGTTTTAAACTCTTCTTGCAAGCAGTGATATCTTGCAGAGTTCACAGCTATGAGTCATCCAACAGCAGGTGAAACAAAGAGCAATATCGTTTCTTTAGTGGTATTAAAAAACAGTTGTCAGAAAGAATCTCTCTTCTAAATCAGGCTGGAAGCCCAAACCACTCTGAGGAGTTCTATGCACAGAGCTGCCTGCAGCACAGAGAAGCATGATTGCAGTGTGAAGGATTTCCTGCCCGAACCTCCATCAAGTGAATTCCCAGCCAGTCTTGAAGAATGATCTGTGCCAACTTTTTTTTTTTTTTTTTTTTTGGTACTGAGAATTGAAGCCAGGGACATTCTACCTCCCCCAAGCCTTTTTATTTTTTATTTTGAAACAGGGTCTCACTAAGTTGCTGAGGCTGGCCTGGAACCTGTGATCCTCCTGTCTCCGCCTCCTAAGTAGTAGGATTACAGATGCCTTTGTGTCTGGCTCTGTGCCAACTGGTTCTAAGACTCAATTGCAAACAACTGAATTTTTGGAAACTCGGTAACCCTCACTGCCTATGCCAAAGGGAGGAAGCGACTATGAAGCAAACAGGCAAATCCTTCCCCCATCCTTACAGAAGAGGAACCATGGAGGCTTCCCAAACATAGACTATAAACAGCAGTTTCAGCAGAAGTCGGGGCTTCTTTCTGACCTTCAGGGATAGAAGAAGATGAGTGGAAGAATGAGGGTGTTGGAGTCTTAGAACAACAGGCTCCTCTTTTTGAGATTTCCCTAGGGTACAGAATAGAGTTCCCTCTGTCTTACAACAGTTTTGAAAAATCTCTCAAACTCAACTGTCATTCAACATGATGATATTCACTGAACACGCACTTCATGCCAGGCCGGGGCTGTGGCAAGGGCATCTGAGAGTGCAGAGAACCCAGCGTCACCCTGGGGACTGGCACACAGCTCCTCCACATCAGCAGCCCTGTGTTTGAAACTGATGAATGGGCCACTGTGGAAAACAGCATGGGAGTGCCTCAAAACATTAAAAATAGAGCTATCATATGATCCAAGGATCTCTAAGAGATATTTGCACACCTATGTTCATAAGAGCATTGTTCACAGGGGCCAAAATGTGGGAACAACCCAAATGTTCATGGGCAGCTGAATGGATAAGCATGGTGTGGTAATACATACAATAGAACACGATTCAGCCTTAGAAAGGAAATTCCCACTCATGCTGTAACATGGATGAGCCCTGAACACATTCTACCGAGCAAAGTAGACCATTTACAAAATGACAGTTTAACTGTTTGAATTCTGCACATATGAAGTACCTAGAATAGTCAAATTCACACGGACCAAAAGTAAAATGGTATTTGCCAGGGACTGAGGAAAGGGGACATGGGAAGTTAATATTTAATGGTTTGGGGGTTTAATAATTCAATTTTGCCAGATGAAGGATATGGGTATAAACCAGGTACAGTGGCACATGCCTGTAATCCCAGTACTTGAGAAGCTAAGACAGGAGGATCACAAGTTTGAGGACAGCATGTGGTAGTAGCCTAGGGAGCCCCTGTTTTAGTGTGTGTGTGTGTGTGTGTGTGTGTATGTTACTAGAAATTGAACCCAGGGGCATTCTACCTTTGAGCTACACCCCCAGCCATATTTTTTTAACAGGGTTTCACTAAGTTGCAGAGGGCCTCACTAAGTTGTTGAGGCTGGCCTTGAACCTGCAATCCTCCTGTCTCAGCCTCCCAAGTACTGGGATTACAGGCATGCACCATGATGCCCGGCTCAAATTTTTAAAAATAAATAAGAAAATGGCTGAGGGTGCGGCTCAGTGGTAGAATGTCCCTGGGTTAAATCCTTAGCACCATAAAAAAAAAAACAGTCTCAGGCAGCCCATGTCCAGGTGCAGGGCCCCCAGGCCAGCTTCTTCCCCCAAGAATGCCCTGGCCCCCAAGCAGATTGATCACAATAACTCACAGAGAGCTATGCAACAAAAACGATGATGATAATTGAGAAGATTCTTTGAAAAATGTCAAATGCTTTTATACATGTAAAAGATCTGTGTACAGTCATTTTGCTAATAATCTACTTCTCGTGGGATTGGTCAGTTTTTGCTGCTGATTTTTTCCCATTGGTTTGTATTGAGGCTGAGATGAAGAAATGAAGGAAAAACGTGCATAAATTCTGGAACTAGAAGCACACAGGTGGCGGCCACACCAAAGCAGAGGATGCTTTGAAAAATGACTAGGATGCATTAGCAATCAGCCCCAGTTCCTATGGAGTAACTTATAGGGAGCGCTAGAACAGAGCATGCAGTAAAGTCTCCTAAAAAGGAGATAATTCATGAAAAGTACTTCGAACAGTGTTTGGCACACAGTAAGTGCCCAATAAATGTTTCATATTGTTGTTATAAATACTAAAGTCATTTTTATACACATATCTCCTTATGTGAAACGAAGCATTCATTGGGAGAGCAGTAAGTAATGTCTCCTCTGTTGTTTATATTTGCAGTCTTTTTTTAGGTGGTTGCAATATCACCAATGTGGATTTTGGAGTCAGGCGCATGTGGATCCCAACCCCAGCTCTCCTGCTTGCAGGCTCTGTGGCCTTGGAGAGACATTTAACTCCAGTGAGACTGTTTAGAGAAGAAATACAGGCCTCCCCCTCCAGAGCTGAGGTCGCTGCTCTCCATCTGCTTCCCCCTCTGCATCTGCTTCATGCTGCCCGCCAACCATTCTTGAGAACTTCCCCCTTGTTACCATGATACCAGCCTGTGCTTGTTCTAAGCTCACTCCCGCCAGCTCTTGCTGATCTATACTCCTGAGCTGGTCTCCCTCTGCACAGGTCGAGGTTCCTTCTGAGTCTTTGGGTGGTGCCACAAGATCATGCACTCAACTGGTACCCACTGGACCTGGCTGGTGCAGGGCTGGTATTTGGCATGGAATGTGATCATTCAGGGCTGGAAGGATGTGGCCAGTAAGGCAGAGAAGCATGTCTAGCTCATAGTTTGGACCTTTTATATCCATGTCCCTCACTGTTTCCTTTATCATTTCTGCCTTTCCTTCACTTTGTACCTTAGAAACTCCTACCTTCCCCTCAAAGCCCAGCTCCTATGACCCTTCCTGTCTGAAACCTTCCCTGAATTCCCCTCCCTATCCAGCTGAATGGATGTTCCATCATCTCTGTCATTCTAGAAGTCCACCAACAAAGCACACTCCTTGTGTCCCCCAAGAAGAGCTGCCTTGTGTAATGGTGGGGACCATGTACAGATGGTCCCAACCGAGGATGTCCCACCGAGGACTTCTGTGATGGACCGGTGCCACGGTTGCTACTTGCTGAAGTCCCTCGCATGAACGACTCTGGGAACGGAATTATTATTTTAATATTCAATATTTAATATTTAGGGCTGGCAGGGGAGGAGGTAGCTTGACAATTTTCCTGGCCTCCTACAGCCAGTTTTACTTTTTATAGAAACTTTAAACAAGGCATCATAAAAGTTAATCAAACACAGAAGCCAGCAATTGTCATGGGTTACAATAAGGAAGGTCGGTGAGGCAGACATGTGACAAGCTTGGAGGAAGGAAAGGTTAAACACTTCTGGGTGGAGATGACATCAAAGGCCACACTCTTATCGATCACATCAGGTCCCTTGGAATTTGCACCACTTGTAGACAAATCCCACCAGCCAAATACTGTGTATTCAGCTCAAGCTGGTTCAAGATGTTAATCTCAGTGTGCAGTTCTAAGATGGCTCTCAACAAGCTCCTGGCACACAAAGATCTCTAACCTGAAGCATGAATTTGTCATGGGCTGACAAATCAGTGCTGCCCATCCCAACCCAGCAGGGCTCACGGGCTGCCCAGTGAGAAGCTGCCATTGAATGCCAAGTTATTTCTTTTCTTTGTTGATCATGATCCCTGTTGTGGTTTGGATCTGGAATGTGCCCCAGAAAAGCTCATGTGTAAGGCAATGCAGCAACATTCAGAAGTAAAATAATTGAATCAGGGCTCTCACCTCACCAGTGGGTAAACCCATTGATGGATTGATAATTTAAATGGATTTTCTGGGTGGTAACTGTAGACAGGTAGGGTGTGGCTGGCAGAGGTGGGTCGCTGGGGGCATAGTCTTGAGGACCGTATATGTCACTGGCTCCTTCCTCTCTCTTTGCTTCTGGCCGCCATGAGTTGAGCAGCTTTCCTCTGCCATGCCCTGCCACCATGATGTTTCTGTCTTGGAGCTGGCTAACTATCGACTGAACCTTTGAAATCCTGAGCCAAAATAAACTTTTCCTCCTCTAAATTGTTCTTGTCAGGTATTTTGGCTCACAGCAACAGAAAGGCTGACAAATACAGTCCCCAACAGTTTTTATAGGACACAGGTTATCATGGTAATAAGTTGGACAATTGGATAAGAAGTTAAAGGGAGCTATAAAAAATGATATAATATGATAATTCATAGGTTATATGCAGAGTTATAGAAATCTGGCCTTTCTAAGCTGGGTTTCAGCTGTCAAGTTAGTTATTCCTATTAAGTATCATGAGCCCCTAGTGCCTGGAAGAATCTATAAGTCAGGCTGGGAAGAATCTATAAGTTCATTGTTATGACTTCTGAAATGGCTCCTGATGTCAGTAAGTAAGAAGTACAGGAAGGTGACTCTGGGGTAAAGGATGCACAAGGAGCTGAGAGAGCCTATGGTAGGGACCACACCATCAAGCAGAAGTCAGAGAATCACATCTCAGAAGATGATATCTGAGCTAAAGAATTGTTAGGAATTATTCAGATCAACCAAAGTGGGCAGTGCTTTCTAGGAAGGTAACAGAAGTCATTACAATAGGTTAGTGCATGGTGAATTCAGTATTTGCACATAGCCTTTAGAATGGAAATCGTTGTGCTTGGGGATCATAAAGACTCATGATATTCACAAGTAAGAAAAAAGTCTCATCACAGAGAAATGGGCTGAATCTTGAAGGCCTCACAAGTCATACCCAGGAATTTGGGTTTCTATTCACAAAATTGGGGTTCAACAGGGACAAATCCCTGTTGTAATAGCCGGGCGTGGTGGCGCACGCTTGTAATCCCAGTACTTTGGGAGGCGGAGACCGGAGGATCCGGGTTCGCGGCCAGCCTCAGCTCTCTCTCTCTCTCTCTCTCTCTCTCTCTCTCTCTCTACTTAGTGAGGCCCTCTGCAACTTCGTGAGTCCTGGTTTCAAAATAAAGTTTAAAAAATAGGGCTGGGGGTATAGCGCAGAGGTAGAACGCCCCTGGGTTCAATCCCCCGGTACTGCAAAAAAACAAAAAAAAACCACTAACCACTATTTATATTTAATAAATAACACTAATTAGTTTGCTTTTTGCAAATATGATCATTTTGGGTGGCCCAGCCGCAACCAATAGAAAACTAACTCATTTAACTTAAATATAAAGAAAATATATTACCATCTAACAAGAAGCCTAGAGCTAGTGGTTGATTAGCTCAGCAGCTCAAAAATATCATCAAAACCCAGATTGTTTTTATCTTTATACGCTACATGATGGGTTATTCTCGTGAGAGAATTCCTGGTGGTTGCAAGGTGGTTGTACTTGCTCCATCTTTGTACATTTTCACCCAACATCCAGTGCTGTTTATTGCTCAGTTCTCTTTGTAAGAGGAAAGAACCCTTTCTTAGGCACACCCCTCTCCCAGTAGCCTTCCCTGTGCCTCCTAGCCAGATTGGCATCCTACTCTAATGCCCAGGGAATCACTGGCAAGCAGCAGGGAGTCACCAGGGTTGATTTGTACTAATCCTGGAATGCTCTTTGAGACTAGACAGCCTGTGGTGTCACAAAATAAGATGCAAAACTTAAAAAAAAAAAGTAGAATTGTGTTCAAACGGAGGAAACGATGGGATGGTCATCAAGAACAGCCAGCAGGGGCTGCCATAACCACTCAGGGTGCAGGTGGAGACTCAAGGCAGGAAACAGTGCTCGTTCAAGAGTCTGGTCATAAGTAATGAGGCCCTTGGTGTGGCGACAGGAGCTGAGAGGAGAAGGTAGTTTAGGAAGATGCCAGGGTCTGGATCAAAGCAACTCTGTGGGAAGATGTAAAGACACCCTGCTGAGCAGCAGCTGCTTCCGGTGGATCTGGCCTGGCATCCTCTACTCCTATATAGTTCCAGAAAACAAGAAGATAGAAATCTGGCCAGGGGCTGCTTCAGCACAGGACTAGTAGCTGCTCTAAAGGCTAAAAGACTTCAACCTGGATGGTGCTAAGTGGCTATTTGTTTTGTTTCACAATTTGACAATGAGAGTCTTGGCAGAATCACTGCTTCCAGAATACACTATGTTCAGCTTCAAAATCTGAACGCATCTATAATGACTGCATGCCACATAAACACAGGCAAACTCTGTTTACATAAACATGATAAAGACAGGGTTTTCACTGCATGCAATTTACATTAATGAATATAATTTTACTAATACAGTCAAACTCTAACATTTACAAGTTCAACTCTAACATTTACCCAGGTCAGGTGCATCTCCATCCCAGTTGCTTAATTAACATAATATTTGGAATTTCCAACTCTCACTCTAGCCTAAATATAACCTCACTATTAAAATTCCTTTTGTTTTATTCAGTGTAGGTTGTATTTGGTTAAAAGTATGAATATTAGCCGGGCGTGGTGGTGCATGCTTGTAATCCCAGTACTTGGGAGGCTGAGACAGGAGGATCCGGGTTTGTGGCCAGCCTCAACTGCTTAGTGAGGCCCTCTGCAACTTAGTGAGACCCTGTTTCAAAGTAAAGAATAAAAAATAGGGCCGGGGATATGGCCCGGAGGTAGAATGCTCCTGGGTTCAATCCCCGGTGCCAAAAAAGAAAGCATTGTTTTGCTTGTGGGTGCAAGTAAGCAGATGTGCACCAACATTACAGTGTCCTCACACAGTTTTGGACCCACTGCCGTCTGTGCAGCCATCCCAAGATGTCATCTGCTGCCCAGGCAAACAGCTGGAATTAGCTCCCTTCCACTAAGGCCAGAAACATTCTGTCAGGACAATTTG
Source organism: Glis glis (assembly GCA_004027185.1). NCBI lineage: Eukaryota > Metazoa > Chordata > Mammalia > Rodentia > Gliridae > Glis > Glis glis. The sequence goes on from PVJS01012960.1 coordinate 29,649, forward strand.
TTTCTGCATAATTTAATCTCATTTATTGGCCACACTCAGATTCAGTCGGTGAATACTCCATTTGCTGCCAATATAGACAAAGGGTTATTTCTGGGGTTAATCTTGCTGTGCAATGGAGAGCACCCATTGGGAATACATGGCTCGTTTTTATAAGACAGTATCAAGAATGATACCATTTTAGCCCAGGACACGGGAGGCCAAACTTATTCTATGTAAGATTCTGGTTAAGAAAGATGCTGAGGTAGGAATGGAGGCATGGGTGGATGCTGCCTCAACTCTGGACAAATGGGCACGGTGGCCATCACATCTTAGAGCCCCAATGCCAGGTGCATGCTACAGAAAGGCAGAGTGCAGGGGCTTCCATTCAGGCGTGGAGGGGATTCTCTGCTTCTCTTATACCTAGTGCAATGGAGGTTTGATAGGAAAAATAACCCCCCAAGCATGGGGAGTAGTGGCAAGGAAACGATTACCCTCTGCCCTCCCTGGGTCTTCCTGGAGGCTTGGGAGCCATTATTTACCCATAAGTGTGATTCCACAGGCCTCTTTTGCAAGCCCCACACCCTCAGATATTGTGTCACCTGCCTCCGCACAGACAGACAAAACAGAGCCAGGCCCCAGGTGTGAGTTCCCATTGTGCCCATGGGTCTCTGTGGAAAAGGTGACCTTCCCATGCAAGGTCATGCTCTATCATGATCTAGATCCACCTGCTCCATCAATTGCTCTAATTTCTTCTGTATCTTCATGCACTGCTTTTGACTGACTCTCATCACCATCTTTCATCATACTAAACTCTCCCCACCTGTTATGGTTTTGATTTGGAATGTCCCACTTGATCTCATGGAAACAAGGCAGCAATGTTGGAGGAGGGGCTTGGGTGCTGAGGAGGGGTCCCCAGGGGTGTGGCCTTGGGGGTTATATATGGTCCCTCCTCCCCTGCTCCCTCTCTCTTGCATCTGGCCTCCATGATGCTAGAGTAGAGCCCGTCCCCTCTCTCTCTCTCTCTCCCTCTCTCTCTCTCTCTCTCTCTCTCTCTCTCTCTCCTCTCCCTCCCTCCCTCCCTCCCACTGCCATGCCTGAGTTCAGTCAATATAACTTGAACTGAACCCTGAAATTTCCAGAACTGTGAGCAAAGAAATCTTCCCTCAAGTTGTGTGGTGGTCAGGTGTTTTGGATTACAGAAGTAAGAATGTTGATCAAAACAATCATACTAAACTCTCCCCACCCTAAAAAACATGATTTTTCTCTACTTTGAGTTTCTTCTAATTGTACCTCTGTCTCACTCCTCATTAGCTCCACATTATTCATTCACTTATTTATTCAATAAATAATTATTGAGTGCCTACTATTTGTTAGGCATTTTTCTAGACTTGGAGAATACGAACAGAAATGCCTGCCCTCTGGAACTTACATTCTAGAGGGGGAGGCAGACATCAACCCATCCAATCTCAACTACCACCCACTCTCACCTACCAAGTAGGGCCATGATTTGTTAGATATGACACCAACACACAAATAGCAAAAGAAAAAATTCTATAATTGAACTTCACCAAAAGTAAAGACTTTTATACTCCAAAGAATGTAATCAAAAGAGGAAAAGGTGGCACAGAAAATGAGAAAACATATTTGCAAATCTTAAGTAAGGGACTTGCATCCTAAATATATATAAAGAACTCTTACAATTTAATTTTTAAAATATTTTAAATGGGCAAAAGATTTGAATAGGTATTTTTTTTCCAAAGATACACAAATGGCCATAAGCACACAAAAAGGCATTTGGCATTATTAGTCATCCAAGAAATGCAAATAAAAAACATGAAATACCAATTCATAGCCACTGAGCTGGCTAAATTGAAGAGATAATATGTTGTTAAAAATGAGAAGCTGGGACTCACACATTTCTGGTGAAAATATAAAATAGCACTTCCACTTTTAAAAGGAGTTTGGAAGTTCATCAAACTGTTAAACATAAAGTTACTATATTATCTCGCAATTCTATGTCTAGTTACATACCCGAGAGAAATAAAAACATATGTCCATACAAAACATGTACATGAATGTTCATAGCAGCATTACTCATAATAGTCAAAAATATAAACAGCCCAAAAGTTCATCAACTTATGAATGAATAAACAAAGTGTGGTATACCCTTAAGATACAATCATATTTGGTCATAAAAAGCAATGAAGTACTGATACATACTGCAACATGACTGAAGCCTGAAAACACTGCGCTAAGTAAAAGAAGTCAGTCATGGAATATCATATATGGTATAGTTTCATTCATATGAAATATATGAAATGCTCAGAATCCGCAAGTCTATAGAGACAGAAAAATAAAATAGCAGTTTAAACATAATAGTTAATATAATATTTTATATAAATAGATATGTTAGTTACTAGGGCTGGGGGGCAGGAACGCCAAGTGACTACTAATATGTACAAGATTTGGGAGTTGAAAATGTGAGACTGTGCTGATGATTACCCAACTCTGTGAATGTAGTGAGAACCTTTGAACTGTATACTCCAAATGGGTGAATTTTTTTGTATATGGATTATATCTCCATAAAACTGTTAAAAAAAACAAACCTATAATACCAACTAGATAGCCAGACAAAATACAAGATGCCCAGTTAGATTTGGATTTATATTCAAAAATTAATTTTTTATTATGACTTTGTTCCAATATCCCATCTGCCTCTGTTTCTAGTATAGGGAGACCTTGGGGCTTATTTAATCAAACTCAGTATCTGATAGAGAAATCCCCTGTATAGTAATGTGAGCGAAAAAGACAAAAGATAACCAGTGTTAGATGTGGAGGAAAAGGAGCTCTTATATACTGTTGGCCAGAATGTCAATTAGTACAGCCACTTTGGAAAACAGTATGGAGATTCCTCAAAATATTAAAAACAAACCTACCATAGGATCCAGCAACCACACGACTGGGTTTGAATGGAAGTGAATAACACTTTTCAGACCATCCAATGTAAGTAGTATGGGGATAAAATGCCTGGGGCTCAACTGACTTTCTGGGGTATTTTCAGTATCCCTTTGCCCAGTTCTGGTAGTTGATGAACAAATTCAAAGCTGACAGTTGCTGTCCACCATGCCGCCCTCGCAGGCCCTCAATTTTTCTGGAGAGCATTTCCCGATGTAATTCCTGCCTGCAAGCCTCCTTCTCAGAAGCTGGTTCCCATGCAACCCAACTGAAGACATCAGGTGAGAGAGTGAGGAATGGACAGCAAGGGCTGCAAGGGTGTCTGCAAGATAGCAATTATGACATGGAATTGCCAACTGTGGCGAAGTGAGAACAGTTCAGCTGCAGGAGAGTGAGAAGCGGTCAATTCACTGGGCTGTAATCCCCTTAAGGTGAGGCCTGTGGGAGGGGTATTGGAGAGTTTCATCTTGGGAGCTACTGCACAGTGGGATGTTCAAAATCAGAATTATGGAGCCACTGGTACAGGTTGAGCATCCCTAATGTAGAAAACTGAAACGTTCTAATATCTAAAATTTCCAGATGCTTAAAGAGTAAAGTCTATCTGAATTTTTCAATATCTAAAAGAATCTAAAATCCTAAGAACTTTGAATAAGGGAGACTTAACCTGTAATGACAGAGTGAAAGTTTAGCCCATGCCACAGGTGGCTGAGTGGGGTGGAGGACAGGACCACTGAAGGCAGGAAGGTCATGGAACTGAGAGGGTCAGAAATCTCTAGAATTATCTAAGCAGTTACCAAAGTCAGTGGAAGAATCACACCAACGTTGGCGGAGAGTACGCGAGGCTCACATCCTGGAGGAGAGGAGCAGCTACTGGTAAGGCCTGATGGTGTGCACTGGCAAAACCGTGGGTTTGATCTGGGAACAGGAATACTGTGCAATACTTGGCTTCTTTATGCTAAGCTCCCTGGGAGCTGTCAGCAGGAGTTTGCATTCTAGCTCCTGGGCTTTCTTACCTCTGCTTATTTATTCCCCTTCCTTGAGACTCTGTGCAGCTGCAGGTGGGTGGGGATGAGGGCATCAGCCCCAAGGCACTGCTTTGTTTTCACGGGGCTGTCACTGAGCAGGGCTGGTCCTAGAAGCCCCCCGCTCTCAATTACTGAGCCTGCTGTTCTTTGTGAGATGTACCTATCACGAGAAGAGAATTTTCCCTGAGCTTTGAAAGGGACATGAATGAATCTCATCATGGCCCAAAAAAAAGCCACTTCAGGAAGTTGACATTCTGCCTTTGGTGATGTGCCCTCAGGCCCTCCCCTTAATTCTTTTGAACATTCTTAGCCAATTTTGAGCTGTCGTATCTCATTTCAATCAATTTTTAATTTAGAATGGTTTTAGGAAAAATTGTAAGGATAATAGTTTTCACAAACCTACACCCAGTTTCCTCATGAACATCTTACATTTGGACAGCAACCTCAACACAAGTGAGCCAATATTTATATGTTATCATTAGCCTCCATCCATACTGTTCTAGATCTGCTCAGTCTTCCCCTAAGACGCTATATCTGTCCCAGGATTCCACATTACATCTCGTCCTCATGTCTCCATAGGTTCCTCTTGGCAGATGACCTTGACAATTATGAGGCATGCTGGTCTTTTATGGTCTGTCCTTGGGTGAGGATTTGTCCTATGCTTTCTCATGATAACTGGCTGCAGTTATGGGTTTTGAGAAAAAGAACATAGAGATAAAATAGCATTCTCACCGCATGATATCGAAAGTCAATGCTATCAATATGACTTACACTACTGACGTTAATCTTGCTCACCTGGCTGAGGTAGTGCGTGACAAGGTTGTCCAAAGTGAGAAAGCCACCATGCACAGTCTAGGATTAAGGGGTGGAGTACTGTGCTCCAGCTCCCAGAACAGAGTATATAAATTCATTAAAGTTAAGCTGGAGCGGTGATCCACACCTGTAATCCCAGAATTTGGGAGGCTGAGACAGGAGGATTGCAGGTTTGAGGCCAGTCTCTGCACCCTCTCCGGGCAATGTGGGGTCACTGAGGCTCTGCTGGGAGCAGCCCTCTGCTGCTCATTCTTGAACTCTTCATTTGACCAGGGGTCTCTCCTCTCCGCTCCCCCAGACTGAGGGTGTGAGCAGGAGCTGGGTCCCATCTCAGTCTCATTTAGTCATTTGGTCTCTGGCCTTTGGTTCTCCACTAGCCCTTCTGCTGGGCCCCTTCTTTGCTCAAAACATCTTGTCCATTTTCCCTGTGGTAACTCTCTCTCTCTCTCTCTCTCTCTCTCTCTCTCTCTCTCTCTGGCATCCTTGTCTGGCTCTCTGACCTAGGGGAGGACCTCAGAGTAGAAGGGAAGAAATTCAGAGGAGCAGAGAAGCATTCTGTAATTAACATCCTACCTCACTGAAATAACGTATGCGCTGTGGCTGGCTGAGCACCGATCACGTGCTGGGGCTTCCTGCATCAGCTTCGGTTCCCTCGCAAGGACTGTGGAGTATGGCTACCCCCGGCCAGGGACCTCGCAGAGATGAGTTGGCAGTGTGGCCAGGCATCATTCCCGAGCTCACCCACAATCACCATGCTTCTTTTCCCCCACCATCACCCTGCAGACTTCCTTTCTGCATTTCCTCCTAGTTTTATGGTCTGTAAACCTAACACGTGTCTGGATTCTTCATTACCTATAGGTTTCCCTGAACTGCTTCTGGAACAAAGCCCTGGCTTTCTAAAGTTTCGTAGTCTGGGAAAGTTTTCTTCCAGCCAAGGTCAAACGCAGAGTCTGGTTTTGAGTCATAGAATAAGGTCCCCAAGCCCTGTAAACCTGATGCCACAGGTTCAGAAGGGACTGGCAGGTCCCCTAGGGTCCTGTCTCCAGAGGGCTGAGGCCACCCTCAAACCAATGGGACAGCCAAGAGCTACTGCTGGGGAAGGCAGGATACGTGCCAAGTGGATTTTTAAGGTTTTTATTTTATTTACTGTTGTGTTAATAACAGTAATTTTTAATGTACTTTTTTGGTACATTGTAATTATATATCATAATAAGGTTCAAAGCGATGCACACATAACATGCACACAGCCCTTGGTGTGTTTCCTCAGCATCCACACTGCTCCCCCTGCCCCTTCCCCATACATGGTAGTGATACCTTCATACATGAACATAGCATTATTCTTTAGTTAAATGATAGATCTGATTTGAAGAATCTCATTCCAGCCTCTGCCCATGCCTTCCCCACCCCCCTGCCCAATGCGGGTCTCATCTCACAAACATAACAACACAAATGCACAAATTCTCACTTTTTCTTATTCCTTTTTCTGACATGAAAGGTAGCAAAATATATGATACTCTGTGCCTAGTTTTTTCACTTAGCCATATATACAAGAGGTCATTTCAAAAAACAGAATATAATTTTCACTTTATTTTTTGTTTCATGCTTATCATTGTTTTCTCTTTCTGTGCTTCATTTGTTTACCGCTCTATTCTGAATTTTATAGTATTTTTAAATGTATCTCTAAGTATGACTTTTAGTAAAAATGGCTTCAGATATTACACTACATACACATATGTGTGTGTGTCTGTGGGTGTGTATATACACATATATGTGTATGTATAATCAAAGTCTTCTGGTGTTACCATTTTATCAGGTCAAGTGCAATGTAGAAACCTTACTTCTGTTAATACATCTCTTTACCCTTCCCCTTTAATTGTCTTAAGTATTTCCACTAAGTACATTTAGAACCACATCAGACAGAGTTATAATTTCTGCTTCAACCATCAAACATAACTTAGAAAACACAATTATAAATAAAAAGTTTAGCCGGGCATGTTGGCACACGCCTGTAATCCCACTACTTGGGAAGCTGAGACAGGAGAGCCGCAGGTTGAAGGCCAGCCTCAGCAACTTAGTGAGACCCTGTTTAGAAAAAAAAAAAAGGACTGGGGTCATAGCTGACAGGTAAAAGACCCCCGTTCAATTTCCTTGTGCTTACTTTGTGTATGATGCCCAGGAATATTCATTGTATTTAATGGGCAGAATAGGGAAAAGAATGTCTACTCCATCTTCCAGAAATGAAAGTCGCTGGGGCCAGGCATGGTGGCGCACGCTTGTAATCCCAGTACTTGGAAGGCGGAGACCAGAGGATCCGGGTTTGTGGCCAGCCTCAGCTACTTAGTGAGGCTCTCCGCAATTTCGTGAGACCCGGTATCAAAATAAAGGATAAAAAATAGGGCCGGGGGTGTAGCTCGGAGGTAGAACGCCCCTGGGTTCAATCCCCGGTACCACAAAAAAAAAAAAGAAAGAAAGTCACTGGTAGGAGATATTTGTACAGCTTTATGTTGAGTTTGGTTTCTTCATTTTGTTTTGTTTTGTTGTTTTACAGCAAACATGTATTTCCCCTATAATTAGATAAGACACATGTATATAATTGTTCGTTCTAACCCCACCTCAAAAGTATCTTTTGTGTATTAGGATATTTATTATTTTTCTCCTGGGTACAGGCCAATGCATGGTCTCCCTGTGGAAAATGAGTAAAGTCATGCTTTCTGTGGTTTTTGCTGCTTTGAATTAAAGACATCCCAAGATGTTCTTTTCTATCTTCAATTACAGAATTATAATTGAACATTTTAATTAAAAGTCAGCCTTGCTTAGCAAGTGCTGCCCATGGCTGGGAGGGAATGGCTCCCACAGCTGTGGCGAGCCTCCATTCCTTCTCCAGCAGCTCCATCAACATCTGTCATCATCCTACCTTCACCTGCCTGACTTTGAGGTGCACAGACCCTCTCTCAGCACTCCCTAATCTCAGGCCAGTCTGAACTGGAAAGTGGAGAGAAGCTGGCCTTACCTTGTACATCACCAGCAATAGAAAGTCAAGGTGTGTGTGTGTGTGTGTGTGTGTGTGTGTGTGTGTGTGAGAGAGAGAGAGAGAGAGAGAGAGAGAGAGAGAGAGAGGAAACTGGAAAATCAGTGGGTGTTAAGTTCTAAGCATCCAGTGTTTTCCATTTGATAGTGTTCACCCCAGGACCTTTCCAAATGTCCCTCGGGCCTCCCACTGTGTATAATTTTGTGCAAATAGAACTCAATGGCCAATGGTAAACAAATGAGTAGAGCTTTCTTATCAAAGGAGATAAGGTGACATTTCTGAGTGTCTGGCTGGGCTTAGAGGTAGAGCACTACAGCCTAGCATGCATGAGCCCCTGGGTTCAATCCCTAGGACCACTACCACCACGACAACAAAATTACTGAGCCTCTTCTAGGAGTTGGGGCTCATTGCTAAGTATCTTGGAAGGTAAGCCATAAGTAAGATCTGGTCCTTATCCTCAAAGGGTTTTATTGGGGAGTCATATGTGTTATGGTTTGGATACAGCCTGTCCCCAAGAAAGCTCATGTGTTGGTAACGCAGCAAGGTTCGGAGGTAGGGTGTGGCTGGAAGAGGTGGGTCACTGAGGGCATGGCCTTAAGGACTGTATCTGTCTCTGGCCACTTCCAGTCACTCTCTGAATCCAGTCACCATGAGCTGAGAGCAACTTTCCTCCACCACGCCACCACCATATTTCTGCCTTGGAGCCAGCTGACTCTGGATGGAGCCTCTGAAACCATGAACCCCAATAAACCTTTCCTCCTCTAAGTTGTTCTTGTCAGGAATGTTGGTCACAGCAACAAAAAGCTAACTTAAGCAGTGTGTTTCTTCAATTCTCTCACCTTAGTATGTTCCTTTTGACTTAAGTAAGCCTTAAACCTAGGGACCTGTGGTGGATGCTATGATCTGAGGTCTCTTGTCAGTTAATCTGTAAATTTCCTAAATGTTTCCATATATTATCCATGAAATTAAGACACTGATGTTTTTGGTTTGCTCCTGAATATGGTCAGCAGAATGTGTGTGAACACTGTGGGCACAGCACATGACATGTTATACACATTATAGTGATGGGTCCTATGGCAACCTTGAAAACTTTAAGATTTTTTGCTTTTACTTCCCATTTTACACATAAGGAAACTGAGGTCCAAATAGTTGAGCTACCTGCTCCTTGTCACATAGCTCTCAACACCAGGTTCGGCAAGTTCTGGGTTCAAACACTCTTTCCACAACTACGTTATGTTTCCTCTGCTATTGATCTTAATGCTTAACAAGCCCAACATAAAGAAGGCTCACAGGGCTGGGCGTGGTGGCGCACACTTGTAATCCCAGTACTTTGGGAGGAGGAGACCGGAGGATCCGGGTTCGCGGCCAGCCTCAGCTCTTGCTCTCTCTCTGTCTCTCTCTCTCTCTCTCTCTCCTTAGTGATGCCCTCCGCAACTTCGTGAGACCCGGTTTCAAAATAAAGCATAAAAAATAGGGCCGGGGGCGTAGCGCGGAGGTAGAACGCCCCTGCGTTCAATCCCCGGTACCACAAAAAATAAAAGAAGGCTCACAGGTAAAGACTTATTGGCCAGTACTGTGAAACTAGGCCAATCATTGAGAAAGAGGATGTTGTTTTAGGAATGATCATGTGCTTTTTGGCAATGTGTTGGTTTTGCTAGAACTGAGCTCATTACCCTTTGGCTTATTACACTAGTAATATATACTCATTACAAAATAATGCAAGAATGGAGATAAACAAATAGAGTAAAATAAATATTACCCATGTATTTCAGAAAAGGTCACTATTTGCATGTATACCCATTATCTATTAGGCCTAAAATTATACCTTAATCTATTTTCAGAAATGTAAGGGATTCTCAATTGCCGTGAAAGCAACTTCTCGACAGGAGAAAAAAGCAACAAAAACTTGAACTAAACAACGAAAAATTTGAAACGCGATGGAATCAAAGCCAGAAGACAAAACAGAGGAAAGTAAAAAGTTCCAAGCGCCTTACCTAAGGGATGGTGGCGGTGCCATCTTGGCCGGACCGCGCCGGCCGCTCCCGGCATCACGGCTTCCACACGCCGCCGGCAGAGAAGCCAGAGACCTGCTATGAGTTCAACTGCAGATCAGCAGAGACGAAGGCGAGCAGCGGCTCCTCCACACTCAAGACGCCAAACGGCGGCCACAGCGGCTGCGGCGGCGCCATCTTGGCAGGACCTTACTGGCAGCTACCACCATTGTGGCTTCTACAAAAGACCAGCAGAGACACCAGCGACCTGTTGTGAGTCCAGCAGCTGCAGAATAGCAGCAGTGACAGCGAGCAGCGACTTGCTCCACGTGCGACACAGACCCGAACTGCTGCATCGACAGAAGCGGCGGCGGCGCCATCTTGGTCAGATCGCGCCAATGCCTACCGGCGTTGCGGCTTCTGCAGCCACCAACAAGGAAGCCAGGGAGCTCTTCTAAAACCAGCACTGAAGAGCAGCAGCGACGGGTGTGAGCAGCAGTTCGATCCACTCTCGGCAGAGTCCCCAGGGCCTGGAGGCCTGACCAGAACCTGAGGCAGCGACTGAGCCCATCCCCCACCCCAGAGATTAAGAGCAGCGCTCAACGAGACCATAAATCAACCAGCTGCCCCAGGAGGAGACCACCCAGCGCGGACACAGGGACTCGCGGGGTCTGGGACGGTGCGGATTGCCCTGGCGGAGGTGGGATTGGGGTCTGCTGTGGGACACGGTAGACACGTGGATAAGCAGACAGTCCCTGGTGACATTTGAGTGGGACAGACTTGCAGCCCGCCGGTCGCAGCGTCCTTATAAAATCCCCAGGGATCGCCACAGGACATACAGCTGTGGTACCTGGGAAAAATTGGATCAAACCAGCCCTCTCTGTGGAAAACATGGAGTTCTGTGTTTTTAAAAATCCTAAAAATAAAAAATAAAAAAAGGAAAGTAAGGGATAAAGCAGCAATCATTTTATTATATCCCATTAGTTTATAGGTTAAGAATTTGGGTAGAGTTCATCTGGGAATTTCTTCCATGCCATATGGGGCCACCTAGTCTCACTTAATGATATTCAGAAGCATCTGGGCTAACATGGAGTGCTGGTGGGGATGGCTGGGAGGCTGGGCTCAGCTGGGCCCCTCTCCCTCTTCAGATAGACTCAAGGCCTCTCCAGCACCTGGCTCATACTTTTCACATGGTGTGGGGCCATATTTTAAATATGGTCATAATTTGTACATGGTATAGGGATCCAGGCAGAGGTGTCCTGATAAATATTACCAATTTCAAGCTATCATCATATTAATAATCTAAACTTCCTGAAGCTTAACAGTTGGCTCCTGTGTACTGGTACCAGCTGATTCTATTTTTTTTTTTTTTTGCGGTATCGGGGGATTGAACCCAGGGGCGTTCTATCTCCGCGCCACACCCCCGGCCCTATTTTTTATACTTTATTTTGAAACCGGGTCTCACGAAGTTGCGGAGGGACTCACTAGGTAGACAGAGAGAAAGAGAGAGAGAGAGAGAGAGAGAGCTGAGGCTGACCGTGAACCCAGATCCTCTGGTCTCCGCCTCCCAAAGTACTAGGATTACAAGCGTGCGCCACCACACCCGGCACCAGCTGATTCTAGCACATCAGTGCTACCAAGACCCTGGCTGGAAGCTCCAAGTCCTCCCAAAGGCCAAAACTGGAACTGGCATTGTGTCATTCTGCTGTTCTTTATTGGTTAAAGCAGTCTCAGGTCAGCTCAGTCACAGAGCAAGGGGCAATAGACCCACATATCTCAATAAAAGTGATTTCAAATGATCTGTGGCCAGTTTTAATCATGTACATGTGTGTTGTTAGATCTCTGAAATAAAAGCATTCATTCAGTCTTTACAGAAGCCATCCAGAAAAGGACCAGGCCCTGGGATGGTTTTGCAAGTACCAGGAGCAAGATTGGACAGGAGTTGGAACTGTGTCTTCCAGACCTAAGAGCGAAGAGCTTTTTATAATGAATATTTGGGGATGGAAAGCATAAACTGTTTACATACACCTACAATGGGTACAGATAAGAGGGGCAAGAATACACCATACTGGGGAAGCTTTAGGAGGACAGTTGGTAAGAAGTACTTGTTGCTTCTGGATTGGCTCAATTGGGTCAATATTCTGGAATGTTCATTCACTAGCAGGATGCCAGAGCTTTGGTGATGGGCTGTCTGCAGCTTAAGTCAGTGTTCCAACTTACATTCAGAAATGTGAAACAGTCTTTTGTTGGTTTTGACTCATGTTTATCAGAAAATAGGCACACTTTATCCCTCTCTTCCCTCATTCATCCTCTGACCCTGGTAACAAAATTTAGGACATCTCAGAATTTTTCTTTGATCAGTGCCTAAGTGTTCATGTATGACTGTTTATCTGTGCAGAATATTGTATAGCCTGTTTAATAGCTCATGATCATAATTCCATGTCAGTAAATATTCTTTGGTAGCAGTCTTTTGATCTAGCAATAGCATTTCACCATCTTGCCTGAGCATAGCTATGTAGTCATTGCTCAATTGCTTTTTTTCCAATCTCCTATTCTATCAATGTTGTCATAACTATGCTAAACCTTGGTGTGCATCTTTACCTCCCATGGGAGATACTGTTGGCTATCTACCCAACAGTCATTTTCCTTTCCTGTCCTCTTTGCTGACAATTGGCCTCTCTCAATAGACTCAAAGCATGTCACATACTTTTTCAAAGGCTTCCCTTGCAGCTAGAAAATGGGCAGGTGATATAGTTCTGGCCAATCAGATGAAAAGGTAAGTCTGCTGGGAGAATCAGAGAAAATTGGTCCTCCATAAAAAATAAAAGCTGAAGTACACAGGGAAGAAAAAAACGCCCCCTTCCTCTTGCCTTTGATTTTGATTTTCCTGTCAACTATTCTTGGGATCATCAGAGCAGGCCAAGAGAACTGGGCAAAGGCTGACCCTGGGGCCCTCCTGTAAGTTAGCCAGTTGAACCAACCCTGGAATTAATTGCCTTCCTTTGGGTTTATTTCTAAGTAAGAAAAGTTAATTTTATAAATAAATCACTCTTCACATATTCTATTATTTTCATCTTAAAACATCCTAACTTTTCTGGGGATGCATTCCTGGATGAAGAAATACCAGGTCAACAGAAAAGCATAGGAGATTGAAATCCTTATTGTTATTTTACACTCTTGCCCCTGTTCACTTGCGTACAGACTCACCAACAGTTATTTCACTGTATTTTTTCTATTATTTAAGAAACCTGGGCCGGGCGTGGTGGCGCACGCTTGGAATCCCAGTACTTTGGGAGGCGGAGATCGGAGGATCCGGGTTCGCGGCCAGCCTCAGCTCTCGCTCTGTCTGTCTCTCTCTCTCTCTCCTTAGTGAGGCCCTCCGCAACCTCGTGAGACCAGGTTTCAAAATAAAGCATAAAAAATAGGGCAGGGGGCGTAGCACGGAGGTAGAATGCCTCTGCGTTCAATCCCCGGTA
>PVJS01012961.1:0-42910 GCA_004027185.1 Glis glis
GGGACTTAGAAGGGAAGAAGAAGAAATCTTTAGATGGACAAAGAAGGTGACCTAACTGAGGGAGTTGGGAGGGGGGTGGAGGGAAACACACTATAGCACATGATGTACATACACAAACTTATACTATGCGGAGCATGAAAGGGAGGGAAGGGGGAGGGAATAGGGTGGGATTGGAGGGAGGGCTAAATGAGCAATGTGTGCATGTATGATGTTGATACCCTGACATATATCAAAATGTATAATTACAATGCACCAATAAATGAACATAAAAAAAAACAAAAAACAAAAACACACACTTTTTTTGAGGTGCTGGAATTAACCCCAGCGCCTCACACATGCTAGGAAAGCACTCTACCACTGAGCTACATCCTCAGTGGTGTATATATATTTAAAACAGTCATGAAAATTTTCAAAACAGAAATGTTTCTAAATTACTGCACTACAGTATTACTCCTGTGATTCTACTAATGTAAATATCAAATTATTTACTTTAGTTTATATAACAACAATTCCTTAGGTACAGTTATAAATCTTAGTTGCTGATTAATGCAAGGCTGCTAATGCACTGCCTGATTTGCTGAACAGTAAATATACAAAACTGTAAAAAGATCAACTCAGGACATGAGTTCTAGAAAAGCTGTGAAATACAAGAACAAGAAACAAGATATTTTAAAAAACTTTTTAAAATAAACACTGCTAGTAGCCTGGAAGCATTATTTCACACTAGGCAATTATTGCATCAGATCAAGGTTAATTTAGGGACATTTTCCAAACTTAGTACACTTGGGCCAGCAATAAATGATAAAGAGATCTGTTGACAAGTAAACTCTTTACTATTACTTATGCAATATTTATTTTCAAAACAGGATCCATTACTAAAGAACTAAAAAAATTAAATGTGATAAATAAAAAAATTGAGAATCAATGAAACTGGATTTTTAATTACATTTTCTACAGAAAATATTTTCAGTTTGATTTTTCTACCATTTCATTAATTCTACATTATTTTCAAAAACAGTTTATCATTTCATTTCCTGAAGGTTTTTGTCTATCTTGTCCTTAGGCTGAACGCTTAACATGTGCTAAAAATACACCCAAACCTCCATATGTTTCCTATCTAGGTCACACGGAGTTGGAGCATCTGGATGTGCCAAGGAAGAATCTGACTCTGGTCAGTATGATGACAGTGCAGAAACACCTTAATCAAAAATATATTATTACATGCACACCATCTTAGGTTGGATTGAAGTTAGTCAAATATAACTTGCCCTGTTCCTACTTTATTGACAAATGCTATTTGAAGAAAATGAAGTTAGGTGAAATTAATCAGTATTTAATTAGTAAATCTCAACTGTAAAGGCAATCTATGGTACACAGAAAAAAAAAGGTGAGCAGGTTGCCTACAGACGATGGCTGATACAGATGATTCTCCTTCTAGAATATGAAATCACTAGTAGACATTATTGGCTTCAAGTGCAACTGCTCTGGTTTGAATGTCTCCTCCAAAACTCGGGTTGAAATTTCATTGTCATTGTAATAGGATTAAGAGGTAGAAGCCAGGCATGGTAGCCCTAACCTGTAATTCCAGTATTGGGAGGCGATCACAGGTTCAAGGCCAACCTCAACAACTTAGCGAGAACCTGTTTCAAAATTTAAAAATAAAACAAAATAGGCTGGAGGTATAGCTTGGAGGTAGAATGCCCCTTGGTTTAATCCCCACACACAAAGTAGAGCTGTAAGAACTGATTAGGTCATGGAGCACCACCCACATGAATGGATTAATGCCTATCAACAGAGTGGGTTAGTTATCTGAGGAGAGTTCTGGTGAAAAGGATGAGTTGGCTCAATTTTCTGTATCTTGTGCTTGCCTGCTCTATTACGATGCAGCAGGAAGGCCCTCACCAAATGTGACCCCTCGATCTTGGACTCCCTCACCTCTAGAAGCAGGAGCCAAAGAAACCTATTGTTTATAGTTTATCAGCAGAAAATGGATGAAGACAGCAACTAATTTTTTTTTACAAATTATATGCACAAATATACTAAGCTCACATTTGAATTTCTTAAAAACAAAAAGTCTTGAGATGGGTTTGGTGGCGCACCCTCGAAATCCTAGTACTTGTGAGGCTGAGACAGGAGGATCATAGGTTCACTGCCAGCCTTTGCAACATAGAGGCCCTCCGCAACTTAGTGAGACCCTGTTTCAAAATAAAGAATAAAATGGGGTTGGGGTGCAGCTGAGAGGTAGAATGCCCCTGGGTTCCATCCCCAGTACCACAAAAAGAAAGTCTTAACTACTTTCAAGGTCTTACAGGTTAATATAACTGGATCTATATCTACTGTTGTTTACTTCTGAATATGTACTTGTACTGACTCTGGTTCAGAAGAGGGCAGGGGCACAAACAATATTAAAAACGACAATTTTCCTCATTGGCAATATAGCAACAGTATTAGCTGCTTATCACGATAAGCAGCTAATATTGCTAAATATTTTGAGCTAGATATAAAATTATGGATTATTCCATCAAAATCTCAATACTATTGCTAAAAGAATAATACCATTTTCCACTAACATAAGAAGCATCAATATGATTATTGCTAAGCAGCCTCGGACCTTCAAAAATGAATCTATCTTAGTAAAATTTATTCAGCACAATTTTGAATTCCAAAATCTTTTAAAATTTTACCTTCACTATACTTATATATTTTTATTTTATTAGGAATAGGAATGTGCATAATTATCTTTTCCTGAAGGTTATAAAAAATTATCGACATTTTCCCTATGGAAGGGGGGGTTTAAGAAGCCAGGCAAATAAGAGACAAAGATGGGAGAAATTTTTTCATTCTATTCATTCTACTTTTTCATACTTCTTGATATTTGAACAATGTAGAAGTGAAATTTAAAAATTAAATAAGAATTTAAAACCATAAAGTTAATCTTCGCATAACTATCAAAGGGAGATTACAGAGTTCATTTCTTTGTAGTTTTTAAAAATGAGAAAAATTATTTTCAATTGGTAATCAAATCTTGTCTTAGCTACATCAGAAATGCTTTTCTTGTCTAATTCCTCTTCTCTGTGCCCTATGCAACTGCTCAAACTACTGAAGCAGTTTTCACAGTCTTAAACCACTGAACAGTAATTGGTCTACCCTCCAACTGCCAGGAGGATTATCTTATTTTGTTAGTTTCCTATTGAACTCTTCCTCTGGATCCCTTTGGCGGATTTGCAAGTGGTCCGCACTCCTCGTGTAAAGTACATGAGATCCTTCAGAATCTGGATCCAAGTGACTGTCTCAGACTCATCGCCTTTTTGGGGGGGGGGGGACTGGGGATTAAACCCAGGGCATTCTACCTCCGAGCTACACCCCAGCCCTAATTTTTATTCTTTTATTTTGAAACAGTGTCTCACTAAGTCACGGAGGGTCTCACTAAGTAGCTGAGGCTGGCCGCGAACCCGGATCCTCCTGTCTCAGCCTGCCAAGTACTGGGTTTACAAGCGTGCGCCACCACGCCTGGCAGTTGCCTTTTTTTCTTGCACAAGCTTTCTTTGACCTCTGATGACTCTGACATGGTGCATGCTGTTCTCCCTGCTTTGAATGCCTTTGCCCACCTAGTCTCTCAAGAACCATTTCTAACCACTTCCTCTAATAATCGTTTTTGTGGGTTTTTTTTTTTTGTATGTGTGTGTGTGTGTGGTACTGAGGATTAAACCCAGGGACATTCTACCTCCAAGCTACACCCCCCAGCCCCATTTTATTCTGAAACAGGGTCTCACTTGGTTGATGAGAGTCTCACTACTTGTTGAGGCTGTCCTCGAACCTGGCTCAGCCTCCCAAGTACTGGGATTACAGGCCTGCACTACCACACCCGGCTCTAATAATTGTTTTAATATAACCAGATTTTAATAATATTCACAATGTCAACACCAGTAGCAATTAATGTTTACTGAGTAATTACATGGCAGGCACTGGGCTAAGAATGCTTTATCTCATTTTAAAACCTTCCTGTTCGGTAGATATTATTATTCCATTTTAAAGATAAAAAATTCAAGCTTAGACAGGTAATGTAAGCCAGTTAACACATAAGGTCATAATTAGAAATCATGCTTGTCTTAACTCTAGAGTCCATTTTATTAATAGTTCAATAAGTCCTTCCCAAGGATGAAAGAAAGATTGTGGATGGTAGCAAAATCCTATGGTTAATATACTTTTTCCACAGAAGAGCTGAATCGTGATAAGAAAAACTCTGTGACATATAGAACATATATACTGTGGTATTAGAGATTGAACCCAGGTACATTCTACCTCCAAGCTACACCCTTAGCCTTTTTTATTTTTGTATTTTGAAACACGGTCTTACTAAGTTTCTGAGGGTCTCGCTAGGTTGCTGAAGATGGCCTCAAACCTATGACCTCCTGTCCCAGCCTCCCAAGTACTGTGTCAACTCGACCAGCCTCTCAGATACTTTAAAACCTATACTCACAGGCCAGCATGCACTAGCTAGTACCACCAATGTGGCAGAGTGCTTCTGATCTCAGCCTTTGATCATATTCATTTAACGTATGTTTTCAAGGACCCACATGAGGCACTATTATAGGCACTAGGGATATGGCGGTTGAAAAATAGTAAAAAACCCTTTTCCTTATAGAAATCATCTGCTAGGGGAGAGAGCAGAAATTAAGAAAAATACATACATACTTGATGTTGGTAAGTTTTAGGAAGAAAAACAATGCAGGAAAATGTGTGCGGGACAGGGGAAATAGTTCTGATTTTAGGGTGGCTAAAGAAAGCCTCACTGAAAAAGTAAAGTTTAAGACCTAAAAGATGAGATGAGAATTGAACCAGATATGGGGGCGGGGGACTAAACAAAGAAACTACAAATGCAACAGTCCTGAGTTGGAAGGAAGTGAGACTGGCAGGTTAGAGAAACAAATGAAAAACGTGGATAAGAAGAAAGAAAGAAATGAGCTCAGAGGTAATGGTGGGCATGAAAAGCTACAACAGAGGTCAGCAAAATACTGCCCAAGGGCCAAACTGAGCCAACCGCCTGATTTGTAAGCAGCATTTTACTGTTTATGGCTGCTTTCATGCTACAACAAAAGAGCTAAATAGTGATAAGAAAAACTCTATGGCCTGTAAAACCTAAAACATTTAATACCTGGATTTTTTAGAAAGTTTATTAACCCCTGCTATAGAACTTATGGGCCACCTATAAAGACTTTGATTTTACTCTGAATGAGATAGGAATGAACTAAAGAGAAGTTATATGATCTGACTTACATTTTTCAGGACTGGGTAGAAAATAGTCTTAGGAGGAAGGAAGCAGGGAAAACCAATTAAAATAGTACTATAAAAATCCAGGTAAGCAAAGATGGTGGCTTGGACCGCTATGGTAGTCACAGACATGGTGTAAGGCACTTAGTGTCTAGGCATCTTCTGAAGGCAGGACTAAAGAATTTACTTTTGTGGGGTGGGGCCAAGGGTGAAGCTCACCAAGTGTTGTGCGCATGTATGTCCCTATCACACTGAACTTCACTGTGATGTGAGATTACAATGAACCAATAAAAGTATATTAAAAAAAAGAATTTACTCTTGAATCAGATCAGTGCGTGAGAGAATCAGCAGCCAAGAATAACCCTAAGGCTTTCTGGTTTTCCAACTAGAAAAATAGAGTTCTTAAATACTTATGGGGAAGGGTGTAGAAAAGAAGTCTGGGAGAAAGGACATGAACCACACTTCATGACAGTTCAATGTGAGAAGCCTATTACCAGAAACCCAAAAATAGATACTGTGATGGTAGCTGGATCTATGGATGTGGAGCTCAAGGGACAGTTACAGAACGAAATATAAATTTAGGAGTCATCAATGTATAACTGGTATCTAAAGTCATGGGATAAAATAAGCACACAAAGAAAATGAGCATATATAGAAAACAAAGTAAACCCTAGGACAGTAATGTCTGGAAATTAGGGACATGAGATAGAACTAGGAGACTGATGATAGATGGCAAAGAAGGTAGGAAGGAAACCAAGAGGGTATGTTGACCTACAAACCAAGGAAAAAAGTGACCAAGAACGGGGAGATCAAATATGCCAAATGCTACAAAAAGGACCGAGAAGCAACTACTGGATTTAGCAATTTGGAGATTAATGGTGACCTTGAAAAAAGTAGAGTTGTGGGGAGTAAAGCCTGGCTAGAATAGGTAAAGAGAGAATGGGAGGAAAATAATCAGATAGAATAAATAGAAACAACTCTTTCGAGAAGTTTTACCCAAGTGGAATAACAGGCCTTTCCTAAGAACACAGAGTTCTTTCCTAAGAACATGAACATTTACAGGAAGAGAAGGGAAGGATGACTGCATGGGCACAAATTGCAGTCACATGGGTAGTGTGTCGATGTTCTCAATTTTTTCACTAAGATAGGAAGAAAGATCGTCAGGTGAGCGTGAAGCTGGGGGATAAAGTATTGGTTATTTGGGAACAGATATGAAATAGTTATCTGGGACCTGGAGACTCAAAGTGTGGTCCATGGACCAGCAACAATTGCATCAACTGAAGACTTGTTGGAAAAACAAAATGTTAGGCTATCCCTGAACGAGTTCATCAGAATCCGCATTTTTTTTTTTTTTTTTGGTGCTAAGGATTGAACCCAGGGGCATTCTATCTCTGGGCTACATCCCCAACCCTATTTTATTTTTTTATTTTGAAATAGGGTCTCACTAAGTTGCAGAGGGCTCCGCTAAGATGCTGAGGCTAGCTGTGAACCTGTGATCCTCCTGTCTCAGCCTCCCAAGCACTGGGATTACAAGTATGTGCCAGCAGGCCCAGCTAGGATCTGCATTTTAAACAAGATCCTCAGGTGACCTGTATGCATACTAGTAATTTTTAGGCACTAATATAGGGGACCAAGAGAGGAAATGGTAGTATGACTACCAGGCAGCATTAAGATTAGTAATACTGAATCTAAAGTGGTACTCGTTAAGGGTTGTGTGTGTATGTGTGCTGTGTGTGTGTTCACTATGTTCAGCTGTACTGGCTCAGGCACTGAGATGATAAACAAATGGATTTGATTAGTCAAAGAGGAATAATTAAGTGAGAAAGGAACAAGAGAATTGAGAGAGTGCCCAGGGGAAGGATGATAATGATAGGCCATATAATTTATGGAAGGTAAGGAGAAAACTAAAGACATAAAAGGATAAGAAAACAGTTAAAAAGCAGTAGGACCAATGGATCTTAGGTCCAATAGTCTAAGGATTATTGCAAAGAATAAAAAGATACAGGAGGTCCTGGATAGAGATGGAATACTTAATGTTGAAATTATGGAGTAGGTGCAGTTTGGGGCACTGGCAAGATCTATGAGATAGTCAAGTAATGAATGGCTTAGGAAGGGTGGAGAATCAAATCACTAGAGGAGAGGAGATATAAGATCTGAGAGGTTAGGAAGGAGTATGTATGCAGATACTGAAATCATTGGAGTGATAGTGATCCGAGGATCTAAAGATATGAAATTCAAAACTGAGTAGAGTTGTTAGAAGGAGAGGATCAAGAATGGTCTGGAAGTGGCATTTAGACACAGTGATATGAGGAACAGATGAGAAAAACCAGTCCCTACTGGAAAGGGCTGTTGGGGATACAGGGTCCTCAGGAAAAGCCAGATTTCAGTCAGCGCAACATGGTGATCAATGAAAAGACTAAAGGCATAAGAGATTTTACTTATGACTGACCATGAAACGAAGCATTTGGGGAATGGGAACACATGAAAAACAGAGTAGGAAAAAGCTATGATTTGTGTAAGAGTAAGAATTCAGGGTGAAATTGACTGACATAAACAGGAATAAAAATATGATGAGATTAGTCCTGAGGGTGTGAGAGCAATTCACAGTTGTAAGGCTCTAACCTTTAAGGAAAAGGTTAGAGAGATCATCAAGATTATGGCATTCTTGGAATCCCATTTGACACCTGCAGATGGAGATATGGAGAAGAGAAGGGTGGTCTGAGAGCAAAGGCTCACTGATGATCTCTAATAATGAAGATTATAAAGATGTGTATCTGCTCAGAGCAAGTAAGAACTTTTAGATGGGGTAAGACCTATCTCATCATACTAACATGTATCTGAGCATCAGCGCCAGCCCGGTCAAACCCTCAGCTAAATACTCAACTTTTACACTGCAGATCAAAACACATCCACCATGAAGTCATCCCTGACAATTTTGGCCTGAAGTAATCTTGTCTTCCCCTTAATTTCCATAGTATTTATCAATGAAATTTGACATTCACTAAAGTTTGCATTATCTTTTCAACTATTTTGGTGTTCACACACTTTCACATCTTATCTTCTCATTTATATTTATATCAGCTCATTCAGAGTGCGGCCATGACATAACCCTTCCAAAGTACCTACTCAAGACTCTGTACTAATAGGTAGGAGGAAGCTAGAGTAGAGGAAAACGAATGCTTCATTAAACATCAAGAGATCTAAACTTTAGCTCATCCTTTACCATATTCAACATTTAAATCACTGGACAATCCACTCAAACTGAAGATAAAATGGATCACATGAAGATAAAATGGCAGTGAACCATGACTAAAAATACCATTTGTTAAAAGATTTGGGGCAGGACAAAAAAAATTTTTCAGTGATCATTTCAGCTATAAAGATGTAGGAATTCTTCTCTCCCCTATTGTTTTAAGATTTGACCATTCCATGGAGCTTTTAAATGATAGAAATGCGAAAATCCAATTTTGTAAGAGAAATGGAATTGCTCAAAATAAATCTAGACATCCATAAAAATTAGAGTTTCAGAGCTGAAAAAGCCCGCTTTTCATTGACCTAAGCTCAAAAGCTAGATTTGTGCAGGATTTCCTGATGAGATTATTCATTGGAAGAGAAATCTACAGTGTTGGAGTAAAAAAGAGTATTAGGATAAATAAGTATATAAAAAACTGTATTTGTTAGAGGATCAGTAAAGAACTAATTACGTGATCTATTTAAATTAGTAGAAAAAAATACACTAAACTGATGGCTTGTACAGACAGTCCCTGTCAAGTGTTGTTCCTCTCCATACACATCCCATTGCCCCACCCATGAAGTCTTTACATAATTCCTGACTAGTTCTAATGATGACATTATCGGTGACTTAGGTTCCAGAAAAAGAAATAGACTAGAATAGTATATATGAACACAAATTAAAATAAACTCTGTAAAAATCTAAGAGGTCGGGGCCGGGCATGGTGGTGCACGCTTGTAATCCCAGTACTTTGGGAGGCGGAGACCGGAGGATCCGGATTCACGGCCAGCCTCAGCTCTCTCTCTGTCTCTCTACTTAGTGAGGCCCTCCGCAACTTCGTGAAACCTGGTTTCAAAATAAAGTATAAAAAAATAGGGGGTGTAGTGCGGAGGTAGAACGCCCCTAGGTTCAATCCCTGGTACCGCAAAAAAAAAAAAAAAATCTAACAGGTCAATGGGGACTCCAAAAGGATGAATTATCCCCTCCCCCCACAAATAATTCATTTTAGAAATAAAGATGAGGAAGGTTCGACAGAGGCCAGAGTGTTTAAAATTGGTGCTTTATACATTCATGAATCTTGATTTTAGCACTACCTAATTCATTAAATATACTATCTACCTTGTGCTATGCACTGAGTAAGTATTAAGGTGAATGTAGTTCAGTTAGATGCAGGCTTCCCTCCCATAAGAGGCTGTCGAGCAGGGGAGAGGGAATGCAAATCATTGCTAATGAAACAAAATGACAAGGTAGAAATATGTGGAAAATGCTATGGGAACAGTTGAGGCACCAAGTTCTCCTGGGTGAAAATAGAAGACTTCAGAGATTCTCTAATAGTGAGATAAAGACCAAAATCAGAAACCAACATAGACGTCAAATTTATAAGTGTGTGTGTCTTTTACCCTTTCCACATAATATTTCATAGAATTTAGGCAAAATTAAAAGAAATATAACAAAGAAGCTAACATGAGAACCATTTGATAAATTTAGTTATTAAGTTTGCAAGTAGCAAAAATCCCCTCCCAAACAACAAGGACACATGATTGATAATCAACCACAAGCTAACCTTATAATAGATCTAAAGGACATGCACCTTCATCAATTAAAAAGGGAAGAAAAACAACCCACCCAAAGTTTCCAGGTTGGCAATGGAAGAATTTTTTTTTTCATAAGGAAGGGGTCTTTGAGTCAGTCCTGAATTGGAATTTGTTTGAGTATACTGCCTCCACAACTGGTTGAACTGTAGCAAAAGACTTTTCCTTGATTCCCCACAGGACAACTAAAACAAAGCTGGGACATTCAAAATGCTTTGAGTAAACCACCAAAAGACATAAGGAAGGACAAAATGAACAAAGAATATTATGAATAAAGCAGACGTAGGTTATAAGGCACTACTTATTTATCTTCAGTTTATAACCCAAATCTTTAGACACCACCACAAAGAGTACTTTCATAGAGACTTGGAAAACTTCGTCAAGAAATGAAGCCAACACATTTTACAACCAAATCTCCATGGCCAGGTTCCTGTTTCTGGCTAAGGCCTTGCCTCTTCCCAGACTAGCTGAAATCAGAGATTTCAAAGCTGTGTCATCATTCTTCCAGACCTCAACACACATACTCCACCACCACCAATAACTGATCCCAATGGCCCTTAACACTCTTACAACATGGAAGTGGGAATAGCAGGGAAGCCATTCTTTAAAACATGTCTCTTTTGTAACAGTTAAATCCTTCTTATATCAATGATATCTAATTCAGCTTTTGTAATAACAATGGGCCTCTGATTATTAAAACAAAATTCAGGGCTAAGACAGGCATTCATGAAATCAACAATTATGAAGTACCTGAGTAGCTCCTATTTGAAATCACAAATTTAACATTACGTGTTCAACTAGTGGTCTGTGAAATTATTTATGTCCACTTAGAATAACCAAAAATACTCAACTGGTTTCAGATTACTATCACACCAACAAAAATTTCTAATTTTGAGAAATACCTACTTTACAAATAAAAACATATACAAAGAATCTTACAGAGATTCAGTTATTACAACTAAACCTGAAAACTCTAGGGCTCATCTAAGGAATGGCTCTACAATTCTCCAAATAATATCTACTTTAAATAAACTCACTGAATCCACTTGTAAATTATTTTCCTTTGGCTGTCTCATTATTCAATATGCTTTCAAGGAACATGGTGATGAAAGAAGAAAAATACCTCTTTCTAACATAACCATACTGGCAAGAACATCAACATTATCAGTATTCAAAGAATGTCTTGGCAGGTTAAACCTTCATAAAAAGAAGGAACACTATCTAATCCAAGTTATCAAAATAGCAATAGTACTTCTCATACTATGTGCAGTAGGATTGTTGGTTTATAATGCAGAAAAAAATAAAGACGTCAATTTTGTCATGTTTAAATTTTACACAAAGACAAAAAAAAATTCTTAACAAAACACAAAGAATAACAAAGGTAAGCAATGCTTAAAAGAAAAAGGCTAAGAGCAGAGTAGAATTCAATGTTCAGAGAGACTTAGGATAAGGTGTCAATGCTATTTTGGAAGTTTTAACAATATATTTTAACATTTTTTGAGGTACAATAGGACTATTAAGAAACAAAGAAGTAGAATAATAATCGGTACTACAGAAAAAAGCTCAAAGATAGAAACTCTGTTCTAATTCAGCCCATGATCTCCTTGGGTAATAATAGCTAATACTAATTTTACTCTAAGACTTATACTATTTTCACTGTATAACATTCTCAGCTTACTCTCTAGGATTTGAACTGCAGCTGAAATTACTGAAGGCCATAAAGGGACTTGTATTTGCTTAATGTAAGTTCAGACAGCAGTATGCTCTGAAAATTATAAAAGGCAGTGAACTATAAACTACTGCTTTCCATTCTCAGAAGAAAATACCTATGTTGATAGTCTTACATAGATTGGGAAAATAATATCAACTTAAAATTTTGGAAGAAATATATTCGACTTTAAATGAATAAGTACTGATATGATCTCAATTCTCATATACTCATTTCCATGATATGAGGCAATAATCCTGCTTTTGTCTATTATATTTTCTCCAATTCAAAGCATTTTAGTTACACTCTTTTTTTACAAATACATAATCCTATTTCTCTTCATATTTTACCTTTTTCATCTGTTTTCCCTTCCTAATTATGTTCCTTCTGACCTTGGACTTTTCTTAACTTGGAGACATTTAACTTTTAATTACTGAACGTCCTCTGCATCAAGAGATCATAAGGTTATTTTTATGAGCAGGATGAGCCTCTATCCATCAACATCCTGAGGAATCACAGCATGGTAGAACTGGAAGGGATCTCAAGGTATCATCTGGTTAAGCTCTAAGCCAGCAGGAACAGGTGGCTGACTATTCTTAATTTTTTTATTTTTTTTTAAAGATGACCAAAGATTTCGATCATAAACATTTCACCATGGCTTGAAGACAGAAGATAAAGGATCTTCTTGATAAATGAGTAAAAAGACACGGAATAGAAGGAAACTGGATGAAAATAACTTCTGACTTCAGCACTATTACTAAAAAATATGAAACAATTCCTTTCACTGCTCTAAGCTTCACGTTCCTCCTACAAATAGAGACAATGCTGTTTACCTCACAAAGTCATTGTACGTTTTCTGAAATCTGGAAAAGTACTATATAAATCTAATGTGGTATTAAAATGGGACAAGAACATGGTAGAGTGTAAAAAGCCTTCTCTCCAAGGCATGCTAAGTTTCAAATCCCATCTCAACAATGTACTAGTTCTGCAACACTGAGCGAAGTATTGACCTCCCTGAGTTTAGTTAAAAGGACAACTGCAAAACTGATACAATGTCAACCCCCACTTGGTTGTTATCGTGAGGATTCTAGGAGATAAATGTGTCTAAGTACAGATCCTGGCACTGTGTAGGTGCTCATTAAATGTTAATTCCTTATTCTTCATTGGGCGTCCACACTGGTGTGTGGTTCTGCTCTCCTTGCATTAAATAGTTCAAGGTGCTCATGTGGAAGTTCAGGAAAAACAGAATTGAGAAAATACATAAACCTTTCTTTCCCCTAAAATTCATCAAGCAGCAAGACAAGTTCCTTTCCTTATCAGCTCTGCTCTGAGAATGAAATGAACTAGAGTTTCCTTAAAAAAAATTTAAAAATAGTTTAGAAGATGAAAAATGTCACTAAATTGTAATTTTTTTTTTTTTGGTACTGGGGATTGAACCCAGGGATGTTCTACCTCTGAGCTAGACTCCTGGTCCTATTTTATTATTTTATTTATTTATTTATTTTTGGTACTAGAGATTGGATCCAGGGGCATTCTACCTCTGAGCTCCATCCCCAGGCCTAATTTATTTTTTACTTTGAAACAGGGTCTCACTTAAGTTGCTGAGGCTGGCCTCGAAACTGGGATCCTCCTGTTTCAGCCTCCCAAGTACTGGGATTACAAGTGTGTGTAACCACGATTGGCATTTATTTTTTATTTTGAAACAGGGTCTCCCTAAGTTGTTGAGGCTGGTCTTGAACCTGCAATCCTTCTGTCTCAGGCTGCCAAGTACTGGGATTACAGGCGTGTGCCACCATGTACAACAATTGTAAACTCTTTAAAGGAACAGAACAAGTTCTACTCATCTTCCTATTTTTAGAATCTATCATAACATTCAACAAGAAAGAAAAGACTCAAGCATTTCTTGGAAGAAATAGTCCATTGGGGTAATCACTGATCTTAGAGGGTAAGAAATAGAAGGTTCAATTCAATTTCATGTTATTAGGTGGCAAATTAAGGATATTCTTTATATAATAAAGATAAAAAATAAACCAATATGGACTGAATTTTTTAAAACACCCTACATATTGTTTTCAGGCTGCTATAACAAAATACCATAAACCGGGTAGCTTGCAAACAAAAGATATTTGTTTCTCACAGTTCTGGAGCCAAGAAATCCAAGATCATGGTGGCAGCAGACGCAGTGTCTGGTGAGGGCCAACCTTCTGGTTCACAGATGGCACATTCTCTCACTGTGCACTCAGATGGTAGAAGAGGGAAGGTAATTCTCTGGGGTCGTGAGAGCTATGCCTTCATGATCTAATCACCTCTGCCCAACATACACCCTAAAACCATCACTTTGGTGACTGGCTTTTCAGCAAATTAATTGGGTAGTAGAGGGGATGGAAAACATTCAGTCCACAGCAGATATCTAAACTGATTTAGATAAAATACACTGTTCCTTTATACTGTATGCCCCCCAAAATATCTTACAAAAAAAATCTTACAAAATACAATAATGCTCACCTTATTATGTACAAAAACAATCCTTAAGTCCGGTTTAAGGATACCATAGCTTATGAGGAGATCCTGGACTTTTTTAATTTCATCTTTACATTTTTTAGCAGTTGAGTAAAATTGTTTTCTTACAGGTAGATTCTTAAATAATTTTAAAGCAGTTACAGTTGTACCTGTTGGCAGATAAGAGGAAAGCATTATATAGATTTGGAAAAAATTTTACAGATCTTCAAATCCACAATCAGTAATTAGCCATTCCAATCACTGAAGGTTAATCCTCCTCAAAGTCTGGGAACCCAAAGGAGGCTCACCTTTGCAAACTATTCTGATCCCCTGCTATACTCTTCTCTTTGTAACCTGCTAAGTAGATCTTTTCTATGTGGTCTAAACAAGAATCATTTTATTTTTATCGCTCCAATACTCCCACATACTGCCTGGCATCCCAGGCTTTCTGTTGAAATCTCAGTGCCTCCATGACCCAATTAACTCTTGCATCCTGAATGCCTGCAGAACCAGCATCATGTGGATGACACCAAGGTCTACCACCAGCACAAGCTGTCCTTAAGATGACTTGAATCACCGCTGTGGTGGCCTCTTAGTGCTTTGCTGGCTTAGGCATTTCTGGGTGAGCTGGGCACTCCAGGAATCTCTTTTCAAAAAGACTCTGTCCTGGAAAGTCTTTGAAACAAATTTCCATTTCTACGCCTTTGATCCTGTGATGGTTGTCACCATGTTGATTTCTGAGATTTTCTCAAGATACCTTTCTTATTGCTGGATGCAAACATCTTGGCTTTTATCACTGTTGATCTCTCTTTATCCTCTGTGGCCAAAACTTTACACATGCTTCTTTTCTGGCCAAACTGCAAGTTTTCCAAATCTTCCTGCTCTTCTTCTCACCATAAATCTGGACAAAAGCCACCAGTAACAAGCATGCCACTGCCTGAACACTGCCTTTCCACCATGAAATTTCCTCTACTAGATAAACTAGTCCAGCACCTTTCAGTTCAGCCTCCCACAATGTCTCAGGCAATGACAAAATGCAGCTAAATTCTTTGCCAGGATAAAACATGGGTGGGTTCTAGTCTAATTCCCAACAGAGTCTTTGTCTGCATTTCTATCAGCATTATGGTCTTCTGATTCCTCCCCAGAATTACTTGTTAAGTTCCACTTAAAGCATACTAGACTTTCTCTAGCCTGATCATCTGAACTTCTCCAGACTCCTCCCATGAACCAATTCAAAGGCTTTCCCACATCATCAGGTATGGTCATAGCCATCACCCCATTTCTCAGTGCCAATTTTCTGTTATTCAGCTTTGTGTCACTGCAATAACACACCTGAGACAATCGACTTGAAAAGAAAACAGGATTATTTTGGTTCACGATTTTGGAGGTTCTAGTACATAGTCAGCTGGTCCTACTGCTTTTGGGCCTGTGGCAAGGGAATTCATCATGAGGGAGCACGTGACAAGGACGCTGCTCTCCTCATGGAAACTGGGAAGCAAAGAGGGAGAGAAGGGAACGGACTCCCAATATCCCCTTCAAGGGTACACCCAGTGAACAGAAAACCTCCTGTTGGGATCAAGTGTCTTAACACACGGGCCTTTAGGGAACATTCTAGTTTCAATTGATAGTACCCATTCAATGAATTCTTTGGAAACAGTATATTGTTAGTTCTATAATTTTCATTTGGTTCCTTTTTAGTTTCCATTTACCTACTGAAACTCTCCATTTAATGATTTTGAGCATATTTTCTTCAAAATTATTTAACATATTATTTAATATAATAGTTGTTTTTAAAGTTCTTGCATGTTAATGCAAATATCTGTGTCATCTTTGAGTGTGCTTATGGCATTTTTTCCTCTTGATTATAGTTCTCATTTTCCTTTCTTCATGTCCTTCAAGACATTAATTTTTTCCAGGAATTTTATATAGAAGAACAATAGGTACTAAAGAATATAATATTTTCCCCCAAGAGAAGCTCTTCATTTCCTGCCAAGCAGGTAGAGTGAAGGACAGAACTCTTCAATCTAATTAGGAATTTATTTGGGTTGCAGCTTAGTTGGCACTTTAGTTCCAGTTAACCTCTGTCTCCAATGTCTCAAGGATGGAATCAGACTTTGTCCTCTAGAAAGGTAGTAAGAACTTTCTTTCTTTAGCTCAGTCCCAAATTTCTTCATCATGGCTCACTCAGCAAAGTACTCATGAGATTCAGTGCCGAGGGTGAACTCTCTCTGCATTTGAAGATCCCATATTCTAGTCTGTCATGTCATTTTACATGGGGCTATTAAAAATTTCAGTGTAGCCAGGTGCAGTGGCACACAACTGTAATCTTAGTATAATCTTGACAGGCTGAGACAGGAAGATCACAGGTTCAAGACCAACCTTGCAGCTTAGTGAGACCCTGTTTCAATATAAAAAATAAAAAGGGCTGGGGATGTAGCTCAGAGGTAGAATGTCCCTGGGTTCAATCCCTAATACCAACCTCCCCTCTCCACCTCCAGAAAAAACCCATTCAAGCTGGGTGTGGTGGCGGATGCTTGTAATCCCAGTACTTAGGAGGCTGAAACCAGAGAATCCGGGTTCGCGGCCAGCCTCAGCTACTTAGGCCCTCCGCAACTTAGTGAGACCCTGTTTCAAAATAAAGAATAAAATAGGGCTGGGGGTGTAGCCTGGAGGTAGAATGCCCCTGGGTTCAATCCCAAGTACCAGAAAAAAAAAAGCATTCATTTGGTTTTTCTTAGTGCTATATAAGATCTCTTATCTATGGCAGGCTTGTTCCTCCAGACTCAGTTAATGCTTCCAGGGATGCAAATGGTCATTAACCACTTCTTATCTAGGAAATGGTAGTCTTCCTCTTGAACTTAGTTCATTTAAATTCCTCTATGATACAGTTCTTCAACAAGTTTAAAGACAAACACAAGTTTGGTATTTTTTTAAATTATGAGTTTTTTTTTCCTTCAGTACTACACAGGGAACAATGTTCTCTTCTTCTATATTCATCACTGTTCTCTTGCTGAAAGGTTATAATCCCATGTCTTCTTGTCTATCATCTTTAAGCTCAAGTGTCATCTTTTCTGAAAAACTTCCCTCTAGGCAGCTGGTGGCTTCATTTTACTGTCATTACTCATTTACTCATCTGTATTCCTCACTATTTTGTGAGTTTCCAGAAAACAAACATAATGGCATCTACTGTGGCTATGAACAGACAGAAGGATGGCAGGCATAAAACAAGAGGGCAAAATATAAATCTGTATAAAAGTGAAAATATGCCGGGCGTGGTGGCGCACACTTGCAATCCCAGTACTTTGGGAGGCGGAGACCGGAGGATCCGGGTTCGCGGCCAGCCTCAGCTCTCTCTCTCTCTCTTTCTCTCCCTCTCTCTCTCTGTCTCTCTACTTAGTGAGGCCCTCCGCAACTTCATGAGACCCGGTTTCAAAATAAAGTATAAAAAATAGGGCCCGGGGTGTAGCGCGGAGGTAGAACGCCCCTGGGTTCAATCCCCGGTACTGCAAAAAATATATATATAAAATAAAATAAAAATAAAAAATAAAAGTGAAAATATTATGTGTTGATTTTTAAATATGCTATGTCTCAAAGACCACACTATACCTAATCTTGTGTGTGTGTGTGTCTGTGTTTGTGTGTGTGTGTGTGTCTGTGTGTGTGTATCTATGGTACTGTATCTATGGTACTGTTTTTGTGGTACTGGGGATTGAACCCAAGAGTGTTCTACCTCTGTTCTATGCCCCCAGCCCTATTAATTAATTAATTAATTTATTTATTTATTTATTTAGGTACTGAGGATGAAACCCAGGGGCATTCTACCTCTGAGCTACACACCCAGCCCTATTTTTTTTTTTTTTTTGCAGTACCGGGGATTGAACCCAGAGGCGTTTTACCTCCAAGCTACACCCCTGGCCCTATTTTTTATACTTTATTTTGAAACCAGGTCTCATGAAGTTGCGGAGGGCCTCACTAAGTAGCTGAGGCTGGCCGCGAACCCAGATCCTCCAGTCTCTGCCTCCCAAGTACTGGGATTACAGGTGTGCGCCACCACGCCTGGCTCCTATTTTATTTTTTATTTGGAAACAGGGTCTCCCTAAGTTGCAGAGGACCTCGCTAAATTGCTGAGACTGGCCGCGAATCTAGGATCCTCCTGTCTCAGTCTCCCAAGTACTGGGATTACAAGTGTGTGCTATCATGCCTGGCCTTATTAATAATTTTAAAATAGGGTCTCACTAAGTTGCCCAGGCTGGCCTCAAACCTTTGATCCTCCTGTCTCAGCTTCCCAAGTACTGGGATCACAGGCGGGTACTGCCACGCCCCATTCCTAATCTGTATATTAATAAATTACTACTTTGGCATCAAAACATATTCTTTCAAAGTAAACTGAGAATTACTTTTGAGATGCAAATTATATATCTGAATAAAACTTACTGATAGAAAGGACTTTTCTGTTTCCAAATGAAATGTATGTCCTTAAAAATAAAAGTACCAAGTAATATTGGCCAATAGGGATGCGGCCACAGTTATACTATCATATTTTACAAGAGAACTGCTTAGGTCAGTAACTTTAGCACATTCTTCAAACACCAGAATTAAATTGCAGTCCTGTTATATGCTCCCTGTTATATTTTTACATGACCCTGTGTTATAGCACTTTTCGAGGCAGCTATTTATATTCCTCATGCAAAGGTATGGGTGCCTGCATGTATCAGAAAGCATTCCTATTTAATGAATACAGTTACATTCTTCAATTAAGATGAAAAGCTCTTTCAATATATGCACAATCACACATAGCAGGAATTTATAAAGAAGGTGACGCTTTAATAACAGGATAAAAGGTTACGTAAAATCAGAGTAGTGTTGATATCTCCTAGGGCAAAAGTCTTGGGGATACTGAAAAAATTTGTCCAGGAGGGTAAATCAGTTTAGAAGCTTAATACTCATTATCTAAGTTAGTGAAGGAAACAGAAGTAACCAGGTGTAGTGGCACATGCCTGTATTCCCAGTACTTAGGAGGCTGAGACAGGAGCATCACAGGTTCAAGGCCAAGCTCAGCAACTTAGTGAGATCTTGTTTTAAAATAAAAAGGGTGGGGTACAGCTTGGAGGTGGAATGTTCCTGGGTTCAATCTCCAGTACCAAAAAAAAAGGAAACAAAAGTGATAATAGAAAAAGATATGACTAAAACAATTAAGTCAGCATTTTTAATAAGAGAATTTAAAAGCTGGAGACTTATTTTTTTTTTTTGCAGTACCGGGGATTGAACTCAGGGGCGTTCTACCTCCGCACTACACCCCCGGCCCTATTTTTTATACTTTATTTTGAAACTGGGTCTCACGAAGTTGCGGAGGGCCACACTAAGTACAGAGAGAGAGAGAGAGAGAGAGAGAGACAGGGAGAGAGAGAGCGAGAGAGCTGAGGCTGGCCGCGAACCCAAATCCTCCGGTCTCTGCCTCCCAAAGTACTGGGATTACAAGCATGCGCCACCACACCCGGCCCAGAGACTTATTTTTACATATGTTGTTAGTTTTTCTTTTTAAATCCGGTATAGTATTTTTAATATGGAAGTAAACAGAAGGCAAGGGAAATTAAAATGACATACTGTTAAACATATAAATCATTTAAATGGCTAAATTATCCCATAAAAAATACCTATACCCAGAAAAACCAGAACTGGAATTTCCAGTAAACTATTTTAAAACACATTTTTTAAAGGAGTAACAAATATTCCAATGCTCAAGTATGATTCTGCTGTAAACTGTTCCTGCAACTATAGTTACACTATCTACAGGTATCAATCTTATCAGATATGAAGAGTAATTGTTAAGCAAGGATGTTCACAACAGAGCAGAAATTAATCTACAAGAACCCTAAATGCACAGGTATAAATTAGGATGGTTGAACTGTAGGTTTTATCTTACACAGAAAATATTTAAATGGAAGCTAATGACAGCTGGTGAAATGTGAGTCTGTGATTCAATCACTCAAAAAATATCAGCACTAAGCAATATAAATATAAAAGGCCTTTGAGAATGTTCATGGATTTTTATATGTCCACCTATAGCAATTTGAAAATAAGACTTTGTTTTTTATTGTTATTTCCTAAACAATCAACTGTGAATAGGTGAAAAAAGTGAGTTATGAAAGGTAATTACTGGTTTTGCACCTATTGACCTTCCAAGTATGTTGTTTTGTAAGATACAAGAAATAGGCTAGAGAAAATAAGGTTCATTTATTGACTATAAAAATCCCTTAATATGCATACCTGGTCTCACTTACTAACGGTAGAAGACTGAGGTCAGCAGGCAAAGAAAAATCAACCAGCAAAAGGGCAAAGATCAGATGGAGTCCATATTTAAGGACTGTTATTTCCTAGTTCCCATGGAGATGAATACATAAAAGCATGAGAAGTATGAGTGCTGCACAGCCACTGGCCATCCAGATTAGAACGTTACTACTAAGATAAAAATAAATACTTTTAAGTTTTATAAGGTGACTAGATTACTTCAAAGTACTCTACTGGATAGCCACTCAAGTATCTCCTAATGGTTTCCTAATTTTAACTCCTAAGACCTGGGGTCAGAGCATTTATGGAGAGGGATCATATATATATATATATATATATATTTTTAAAAGCCTTCCCTTTGTCCTAACAGTAAAAGAATTACAATCTATTATTTTTAATTAAAATATGTATAATGCTTATTATTATACATCAAACTAAACTATTAAACTTGAGCTCATTTTCATTAACTGAATAAATGAAAAAAATTTGTGTTTTCTTAGGAGTTCCTATTAACTCTTTTTCCTATGTGGATAAAAATATATTCATTCCTAATGGGAAAAAGTAATCAATAACTATGCTAAAGATTTATGTTTCATTTATATGAAACACAGTGAGCAAATCTGAAATCAGAATTAAGATGTAAGAAAATAAACTTCAATGAAGACAGAAATCATTTTAAAAATCAATAAATCCAATAATTTAACTTTAAACTGGAGGGAAGAAACCAGAAAAAAGACAATAGTTGGTAAATTATAATGAGGAACAATAAAAGTAAACCTGAATTTACAATACAATTGGAGAAAGGTAAACAACAACAAAAACCCAACAAGTTCCTTTTCAGATCTAAGAATTATTTTGAACATGACTCTAAAGAGGACATAACTTCAATATTCCTTTAACTGTAATCATCTCATTATCAGAAATAGGAACATGAAAAAGATTAAAGGAAATATGTGAATATAACCTAGAGAGATTTTCCCCCTTAGTAGTTTTTAGAGTAATTTAAGGACATATCAATTAAAATGTAGCAAAATTACATATAAATGTATAAAACACTAAAGAATCAAATTATTATCAGGAACAATAATATATTTATTTGCCTCAAAATAATACAGAAAGGAACCAGGCGTGGTGGCAAATGTCTGTAATCCTAGTACTTGGAAGGCTGAGAAAGGAAGATCACAGAATCGAGGATAGTCTCAGTAACATAGTGAGATTCTCAACAATCTAGAGAAACCCTGTTTCAAAAGAAAAAGGCCTGAGGGTGTAGGATGGATGTAGAATGCCTCTGGATTCAATGTGCGTACACACACACACACACACACACACACACACACACACTACAGAAAGGGAGGAAGTGGGTAAGAGTATTAGATAAAAAGACTGTTGCAATAAATTGATATTGTTGAAACTGAGCACTGAGCATACTATCCTATCTACTTGTGCATATGTTTGATGTTTTCCATAAATATATTTTATTTAATCATAATATCTTAATGCTATGGTTTATCATTATTACAAATCAATGGCATCTTTGATGTTTCAATAAAATATTATCCTCCATTTATAAGGAAGACGCTGGTGATCCAGAAATTGGAAAATACATGTTCTTATAGATTTTACTAGTCCATGGACTACTCTAGTCTCGCACATAGTTCCTCCCAAGAACAACTCTTTTAAGTATTTATGAGGTTCAGAGCTGAAGGATAAATGTTCACTTGAAAGTCATCTATACTTTATCAAGACCATGTCTAAAACAATACATTTTAATTGAAGGAGTAACATTACTTTAACAAACAAGACAGAAAAGGTAAAGAATGCTATAAAGCTACTCTCTTACCTTGACCAAGATGTGAAGGTTTTTGAGAAACTATGTGACCAGTGCCATCTAAAACATATTGAGTGCTAAAATTATCAGCAGCTGTCCTCGTTGTAATTAAAACCTAGAAATTAAAAAAATCTTGTAGTAAAATTATCATTTTAGATATTGCAATGGGCTCACTATCAAATTAGATTTGAAAATATTGAAAAGTTACTTGATAAATTCTTATGACTACTTCTCTTATATTTCTTAAAGTTACACCAATAAACAATAGAATAGCTCATATTTTTATGTTGCAAATCACTGATTTTTTAGTATTTTAATTAAAACACTCAAACACAAACCAGTATACTTGAAATGGTTATTTGTAGTAAATATCATATGTATTAAACATCAATTTGTATTAAATATCTATAAAAGCAATTATTTCAATTGCCTTAGGGGAACCTGCTTTTTAACAGACTATTTCCATAAATTTGTGGACAAATGAATAATCCTTAGGTAAAGTGATCACTTTATATTTTGCGTTAAACTGCACTTCTATATTTTAAGGTTATGGTTCAAAAAATTAAATTATACACATCTAATTATTACACATTATTACACATGTGTAAATTATATACATCTAAGAACGATTTTTTTCCTTAAACTTACTAATTAAAAAATGTTAGCATTAAAGTAATCCCAGTACTTGGGAGGCTGAGACGGGAGGATCTGGGTTGACGGCCAGCCTCAGCTACTTAGTGAGGCCCTCTGCAACTTAGTGAGACCCTGTTTCAAAAATAAAGAATAAAAAATAGGGCTGGGGGAATAGCTCGGATTTAGAATGCCCTCAATCCCCGGTACCGCAAAAAAAAAAAAAAAATGTTAGCATTAAAAATAAAAGCATGAGCCGGGCGTGGTGGCACACACCTGTAATCCCAGGACATGGGAGAGGCTGAGAGGAGGAGCGCAGGTTCTAGGACAACCTCAGCAAGTAGAGACTCTCATCAAACTTGAGAGACTGTTTCAAAATAAAAACAAAATAGGGCTGGGAGTGTAGCTCAGAGGTAGAATGCCCCTGGGGTTCAATCAGTACCAAATATATATATATATATATGTATGAGAGGATTTTATTCAGTATAAAAGTATTTCTTCAGAGGTTAGTCATTACATTTAAAAATGTGTGTATTCTTTTACGCTACCTTTACCCTGTTTAACTACCTTGTGAGAATTAACAATAGTAAAACACACTTTTTTCACAAAAAACCAAAGGTGGGGTGTGGCTATGCTGGCAAGGAAAGCAAGATGGACTAGGAAGAGGGTAGCCACATATGGTTAGCATTGACCCAAAATTGGGAGTAATGTTTCTTGCCTATCCCTGGACTCAACCGAGCTGAATATTGTAAAATACATCTACATAATTTAGAAGCTACAGAGATCCAGCTCCATGGCTGAAACTCTTCTGGGTCCAGGTGGGTCAACACTTGACAATTCTGTTTCCCCATCCTAACCAAGCAGATTTATCACAATCCACATGGCTCTGTGGCACATGTAGGCACCGTGTAAGGAATACCAGAACTGCCATAAAAAAAAAAATAGCTATTCTAGCTCAAAGTAGCAGTAAAGTCTGTTAGATTTGCTCTGGGAGTGAAGTCCATAAAAACCTTACTAAGGGCACAGTATCAACCTATTTCTGTGATAACTATTCCAAAAGAGCTGTACCTAAAACAAAATGGTGAGCTGCTGTGTACTTTTAAGTGATTGTTCTACTTCTTGGAAAATACATTCCATGATCTGAAGTCCCCCTTATATGTCCATTACTCCCTTGCTTCCGCATATGAAAGAAAACACATGACCCTTCACTTTTTTTGACTGGTTAATCTCACTTAATGTAAAATTCTCCAGGTCCCAGATGGAGGTGGTCTAGAGGGGAGGATTAATGAAGAAAATACTTCCATTGAAATTCTGTACATATGTAAGAAAACCAATGCCAATCTCAATGTCATATATGGGGAAGGGGGGTGGGAGTGGGGAG
This sequence comes from Glis glis, assembly GCA_004027185.1. Classification (NCBI taxonomy): domain Eukaryota; kingdom Metazoa; phylum Chordata; class Mammalia; order Rodentia; family Gliridae; genus Glis; species Glis glis. The sequence continues at coordinate 24,430 of PVJS01012961.1, forward strand.
GGAGCCGAAGGAAAACTCACCAAGTGCCGTATGTGCAAGTATGTCATATGTATGTGCAAGTATGTCGCTACCACTATGAACTTCATTATGATGTGAGACTACAATGCACCAATGAAAGTATTAAAAATACATTCCAGGGTTCAAAAGCTGTATACTTTTTTAAAATTTCTTGATAACTAATCTTAATCTCCCCTTCTACAACCCAACTGTAGTATATCCAATAGTGGTTTCCTCTAGTAAAGTTTATTCAAAACAAAGAGGACAAAAAAATTGCTAGAAATTTTCTTTCCTGAATTTTATTTAATCATTCCACAGATGTCCCTTTAAAAACAATTCTACATTTAACCAACCCCTTCTCCAAAATGCCAAGGTCAATTGAATTCTATTTCTATTCTCCAAAGAGCTGGCCACCTGACCTACAGTTGGTATCACTGAGTAAGGGCAGCCCTGGAACTCTAAGTCCCAGTACCAGCTTTGCCAGTGGCTTCTAGACAGTCCTGAATAAATGATTACAGGATCATTTTTGAGGGGAGGGTGATGATAAGATGAAGATGATGCTAATACTCTATAAAGTCACATGAGATTCTGCTTCAACCATTTCAAAGCATTTTTATAAGATATTAACTTGCTCCTCCTTTAAACATATTATTGAATAGTAAATATACTCCAGCTTAGATGAATAAGCTGAAGTGCTAAAAAGTGAAATTGGGCTTCAGTGTTCATAATGTAACATTTACGTTAAAGTAAATAGAACACAATGGATTTTCCAATAATAAAATTTCTTAAATTACAATTTATAGGGCATTATGAAAATTTATTTATATGGGAGATGCTTTGCAATTCATAGATAAAAACAGTGAAAGAAAACACACATAGCATGTTTCACAAATTTATGAAATACAGTGTGTTCCTCAGAGGAAGGAATTGTATTTCAAGAGTTCATTTCATCATATGACCCTGTGTCCAGGGCAGGAAACCTTTTCTTGGACCAGGCACAGGTTCAGAATGTGTTAGCAGTGCAGCGGCTAACATCTGAACCTGCCGTGACTCCGTCATCAGAAGCGTCTCGAATATTACACACTAGTACTGGTGACTCTAACTAGAGGCATTGAGGAATCATGGGAGTGAATCCAGTGGCATCAAGAGAAGAAAATAAAGAAACAGTATTTTAGGAAGAGAAGTTTTAGAAATGTGTAGAGGACCTCAGGGCTTAGGATAGCTAGCAGTTATTAAAAATGGACCTGTTTTAAGAACTGTTATTATAGCTGGGTGTGGTGGCACACAACTGTAATTCCAGTACTTGGGAGGCTGAGAGGAGAATCGTGAATTTGCGGCCAGCCTCAGCAACTTAGGCCCTCTGCAACTTAGTGAGACCCTGCCTCAAAATAAAAAATAAATAGGGCTGGGGGTGTAGCTCAGAGGTAGAATGCCCCTGGGTTCAAGCCCCAGTACCACAAGAAAAACAATTATTAAAAATTTAAATTACATAAAAGCATTTAAACAGCAGATAAGCAGTTTTTTTCAATGTTTGAATAAAAAGTAAATTAAAAACTTAGGATGTATACTGATAATACAGGCAAAAATCCTTTCTTGACAAAAATTCATTTTAGGTAATTATTATAAAGCCTTTTGGAGGGGCTGGCTTGTTTTGTTTTTTTTTGTGGTGTTTATGATTTTATCCGTTGGGGTGGGAGGGATGGCGTGTTTTATTTTCTGTGGTGTTAGGGATCAAATCCAAGGCCTCATATGCTAGTCAAGTGGACCACCACTGAGCTACAACCCCAGCCCTGGGTTAAATTTTATTTTGAGACAGGGTCTTGCTAAGCTGCCCAAGCTGGCCTAGAACTTGTGCTCCTCCTGCCTCAGCCTCCCAAGTAGCTGGGAAACAGGTGTGTACCATCACATGTGGCTAGCTTTACCCCTTTTCAGAAGTGTTCTATTACCTGTGAGGAGGCTGCATTCAGGAAGCAGAATATTCCAAATGCTTCGAAAATTTCCATGGGTACTCTGACTAGCATTCTACTGCCACAGCTATAAAGGACATAGGAGGCACCCTACACTGAGGAAAAGGAGTCAGGATCATCTGATTGGCCTAGAACCATCAGAATGATGGTGTGGGCTTCTCTTTTTCCCTTTCTAGCTGTGTGGGCCCACAAATGAGGGAGTCCCAACTCCCTCTTCAAAACAGAATGACTTAGCTTCCCATTCTGCCCCATAAGCCATGGAGGCTTAACATGATGTAAAACAAAATCAAATCTACAGATCCTGTGTTCCCACCTCGCGAAACTATACGTAATAAACTTGATAGGTCAGAATAATGCCCAACACACTGTAACAACTTTAAAAATGTTGAATAAATGAATCAACAAATATGAGTGCTATATGGAGAATGGCTGGCAATTCTTCTGAGGAAAAAATAAAAGAAAGGGAAAAAAAGAACTTATGCTACAGAACGAAGACTTTTGGTGACAATTAGAATTTACCTATGAATGGCTATAAAGTTTCAGAAAGGACTTCCCAAAAATGTGGAGGAGTCTGCATAAACTTTGAATGTGGAGGTGAAATACTGCTTGTAGACAAGGGAATGAGCAAGTCTGATGCTTTCATCACCTACATGATACAGCTGCATATTGTTCTCCACATCCAAGTTCAAAGTAAAAACAACTTTCATCTGTATGGAACATGACAATATTCAAGGTACTTTAATATGCATTATTTTCTTTGACACTCAACCCATTATCCTCACTTAATAGATAGAGGGAAATGACTCTCCAAAAAGTCTATTTTATGCATTTGGCCATGAGCCTCTTATTCAAACACTTGGGATCTAGAATTAGGCTCGTGATTCCTAGGTTCAGAGTTCGTTCTGATTTTTTTTTTTTTTTTTTACGGTACCGGGGATTGAACCCAGGGGCGTTCTACCTCTGCGCTATACCCCCAGCCCTATTTTTTTTATACTTTATTTTGAAACCGGGTCTCACGAAGTTGCGGAGGGCCTCACTAGGTAGAGAGAGAGAGAGAGAGACAGGGAGGGAGAGAGAGAGAGAGAGCGAGAGCGAGAGCCAAAGCTGACTGCGAACCCGGATCCTCCGGTCTCCGCCTCCCAAAATACTGGGATTACAAGTGTGCGCCACCACGCCCGGCTGTTGATAGGATTTTAAAGAAGACCATATCAGCCAATTTGTGTCCGCCACTGATACACTTAAAAGTTATCGTAGATTATGGAAATAGTTCCATTTATAAATATCAATAATTTACTCTGTAGATATAAAAAGAATGCTTTTATAAGAATTGCTAAGAATGCTACTAACTCATTTTATAGGAGTTGCTAAGAATGCTGCTTAGCAACTCCTTGGACTGTTTAAGTCTGAGGTTGGAAGTTATTTTATAATTGACAAATCAGAAAAATTGTGTATTCCTTTCAAATATATAAAGAAAGAATACAGAGCCAGATGTGGTGGTGCATACCTATATTCCCAGTTCTTGAGAGGCTGAGACAGGGGATCACAGGTTCAAGGCCAGCCTCAGCAAATCAGTGAGACCCTGTTTCAAAATAAAAAATAAAATAGGGCTGGGGTAGAGGGTAGAGGTAGAACAACTCTGTACCAAAAAAAAAAAAAAAAAAAAGAATTAGCAGGTTGAGGGTATAGCTCTGCGGTAGGGCACTTGCCCAGCATGTACAAGGCCCTGGGTTTGGTCCCCAGCACTGGAAAAAATAAAACAAAATATAAAAAAGAGAAAAGAGAAGAGAAGAATACAGAATCAGGTATATTTTAGATTTTTCCAGTTTTGTTGAAAGTCTACCTTAATTTTTCATTTTATAATCTAAACTATTAACATCTTTAAAAACAATCTGGCAAAAAGTAATTTCAACAACTGGAATTTGGGGGAATAGCTGCTTAGCAACTGGGATACGGTCTGAGAAATGCATTGTTAGGCAACTAGTCCCATTACAGGTTGCATTTACACCAATCTAGATGGTATAGGTCAATTACCTGACGTGGCCTCTGGAGGCAATTAAGAGGTAACATAAGCATGAGATACATGAAGCTCTTACCAGTGTGACACAACATACTGTTTAACAATAAATGTTTTAATAAGTAGGAGTACACTAATGATAAAGAGTAAATTTGTAAACCAGTAACGTAGCCATTATGTTAGGCATAGCACACAACTGAATGTGCTATAAGTTTATACAACTGAGGTTTGTTTACACAGCACCACCACAGACACCTGAGAATGCACTGCTCTAAGACGGCTTCGATGTCACTAGGTGACAGGAATTTATCATCTCCATTATAATCTTATGGGTCCACCATCACATATGCAGTGTGTCGTTGACTGAAACATCACTACAGCATAACTGTATTTTAAATGTAACCGACTTTGAAAAACACATTACTTTCTGTATTTCTGAAATACCATTCAGAATCCCCCTATATAACTTTTTTTTAATACTGGGAATTAAACCCAGAGGAATTCTACCTCTGAGCCTCACCCTGAGCTTTTATTTTCTTATTTTGAAATAGGGTTGTGCTAAGTTGCTGAGGGTCTCACTAAGTTGCTGAGGCTGACCTAGAACCTGTGATTCTCCTGTCTCAACATCCCAAGTATGGCATTACAGGTGCATGAGACTGTGCTCAGCTTTTTCCCACGTAACTTTTAACTTGACTCTGGCAACTTATCTATTGTGCTTATCACTACCAGCCTGGGTACATTTATTATTTTAATATGGAGGTATTTTTAAACTTATATATACCTTTCTAAGTACACTAGTAAGAAGGAGACATACCATGGAGAACTCAGTACTGAGAGGCACATAACTGAAACTGAATTCTTGGCTTTTTCATGGACATACTATGTGTCTCTGAAGGTGTCACAATTTTCATATTCCATTTACTTCACTCCGCACAATTCCTCTGAAATAAACTACCCAGAACAACACCCTGCATATAGTAGACAATAAAATATTAGTAGAATGGTTATTAGAGACTATTTTGAAGTTGGAGTAAGAGTTGGCATTTGGCTTCACAAGACCCCAGTTTCCTCATCAGTAATATGAGGAGACTGAGTCACAGAACTCGTACCTTGTAGGAAGGCTGAACCATGAAGTGGGCTTTGAGATAGACATTAGTGAGCAAGCAGTTAGAGCAAGTGGGTAGTGCTCTGTGGGGGCAGGGCAGAGCTGTTCTGAACTGGGACCGGGCCAGTCCTGGGATGGAGGCTGCCCTGCATGACCTGGATAAGGTAGCTCTGTTCAGCTGAATTAAAGGCAACCTCTGAAGGGAATCTTACTCATGACATTTCAGTCACCAACAATCTCAGTAGCATCCCAGTCCTAACATGGGGACCTGGGCAGTGCACTAAGGCCCACTACTCCTACCAGGGTCCCTTCCAGTTATATCTTTTCTTCAGCTTTCAGGTATAATCAAACCTAAATCATCACCAAAAAATCTGTGACAAAATAATACATGCTGTAAGATCCCATTTATATCAAGTTTATAAACAGGTACAACAAATTTGTGTAGATAGAGGCCAGAACAGCAGTTACCACTGAGGTAATCAGGAAGGGGCATGAGAAAGCCTTCTGGGGTGCTGATAGTGGTCTTTATCATAATCTGGAGTATATATGTAAAAATTCATCATATACACATACACACACATGTGGTTTCCCCAAATTTCTGTAAGAAACAGGATTCCATGAAATGCTCTATTAATATTTTTTAAGATAAACAAATGCTTGGCACTGCAAAGTGTAAATTGCAAACTTTAATTGTTAAAAAGTTTGCAGTTTTTTATTGTGATACTCTGATGATTCTTTTCTAATTTTGATGGGCAAAATTATTTTAATTATACTCAAAGTCATCTGAATGCCTCAAAAATAAAAGACAAAATAATAAATGTGGATGTTGAGTGGGCTTAAGTAATCAAAGAAACAAGATAGAGACCAATAAACATACATTTGCAAAACTACTGTCTACAATGAGAACTACAGTGAAGATTTGGATAAATCACACAGCTCATGACAAACATATATATAAAGACTAAGTATAGTGCTGCCACCTAGCAGGCAAAGCAGATTATGACCTATTTCAAGTCTGAAAGGTATATATATCTTGTAGAAAATATACACACACCAAAATATCTTTTCTGACAATACTCTACCAAAACAACTGTTAAAGGCTATTGACCAGTTTGGACAACAGCTAAAAAATCAAATATTAATGTTCTAAAATAGCCACTGAGAGCTCAAGCAACAGTACTAGTACGAGGTTCAGAGTTCCCTGGTACAATCCCATCCCATTTTAAAAACAGACTTTTTGTACAAGATCCAGACTGTAGGTTCTATATTCTCTGTGGAGAAGGATGGGCAGTGCCCAGATGTACCCTCTAGTTGCTCTTATCTAGTTGCTCTTGCTATTTGAAGGCTGAGTGAATTCTAAATAAAGCAAGTGCTGAGTAAGATAGAGAAGCACATGGTGTGCTAGATTTTGGGTAGAGGTTTTAAGAGTGCACTTAAGGATTTCCTCCTTTAAGGAGGTCTGAACATCTGGATGCCAACAAGCGAGGAACCCGAGTCCAACAGCAAGATCTCCCACTTAGACTGCACCACCCCTGAAATTTTTCTGGTCTACTTAGGACAATACCTTACAGAGCCCCAAAGTCAAAGAGAAAGTGAATACCTAGCTAGGACCCTATCCACAAAAAAATGGAGAAAACGTAAACTATGCCAGCACTTCAGGGATGGAAAGACCACAATGATTCTGAAGAATACATCGCTGATGAGAGGACTGTGCTACTAAATAGATGTCCAAAGACCAGAAGGGGAGACAGCAACAATTATCTCATGCCCACACCACTTTAATACTGACAACAGGTATAAGATACAATCCTTTTACTGTATTTGATCATTCTCACCTAAATAGGGACTCTGGCCTAAGCACAAATGAAATATAACACAGTCACTGGGCAAACTTCAATAATTAAGGAGACCCTCAAAATCACCCTGTCACCCTTACAGGCACACAGATACTGTCACGCAATAAAACAGAGTCCAACACCAGCATAAAGAAATTAGTCAAAGCAGGTAATCAAACACAACTGAGATCCATGGGAATGAAGAGATCAAGGTTATAGAGGGCTTTGCCACAAGCTAGTTATAAAACCTGGGGTGGGGCAGTGTAGTATAACTGGTATGATGCAATTAAGTGTGTCAGGCATTGGACCATTACAAGCACCTAACCAGCCGTCAGAAGAGTAATGCTCCAGGATCCAATCTGAACACCTATGGTTTAGAACATGTCCACTCACACCTCTAGAACTCAACCTCATTGTCTGTACTGACCAGAGTGGTACTTCCAGAGTATGTTCCACAGAACAAATAAACAAAAGAAGTATGTTTCTCAATAAAAGGGTTTCATAATCAAATAGGTGGAGAGAACTGTACTTAACCATAAACTATACCCTTAAAAGATTCACAATGTACTTTCGTACACTAAAGGCTCTGAGAATGTTACAGCTAAATATGTTTAATTTTTAAAATGTATCTTTTCCAAGCTAAAGGTCCACTAAACTACCTTCTCCTCTAATAAATATTAACATTGCAAAGCACCCACTACTGTTCCTCAAAGAATTAAGAATAGAATTACAACATAACACAATGAGTCCACTTCTGGGTACATACCCAAAAGATGTGAAGGCAGGGACTTGAAAAGATATTTGTACATCCATATTCAGAGCAACATTATTCACAATAGCCAAAAGGTGGAAGCAAACCCAAGTGTTCAGCAACAGATGAATGGATAAACAAAATGTGGTATATACACATGATGGCATATTACTCAGTCTTAAAAAGGAAAGAAATTCTGATACATGTTACAATGTGTACAAATCTTGAAGACATTATGCTAGGCCAGACACAAAAGGACAGAAACTGTATGATTCCATTTGCATAGGGTACCCAGAATACTTAACTCATAGAGATAGAAAGTAGAACAGTGGTTACTAGATGATGGGGGATGAGAGATAAGGGAATGGGGAGTTTTCTTTACTAGGTACTAAATTTCAGTTTAGAATGGTGAAAAATTCTGGAGATGGATACAGCTGATGGGTGTACAATGATATAAATGTACTAATGTTACTGAGCTGTATACTGAAAAGGGGTTACAACTGTAAATTATATATTAAGTCTATTTTACCACAAATTAAAAAAATTTAAGACATACTTTGCCAAATACTGGATTCGTTTTCTATTAATTCTAATATTCTGTGATTATTAAATCACTAAAATAGTCTATAATATAAATTACCTCACCTCAGCTACACAACAAATTGACCCCAAGGCTTCCCCACGGAAACCATAGGTTGTCAAGTTTCCAAGATCTTCATGACTGTTTATTTTTGAGGTGTAGTACTTCACTGCCATGACAGGTGCATCAATAGCCTTGATACCCTCACCATTATCTCGAACCTCAATTTTATCAAATCCATAGTTCTCCTGTAAAAAGGTAAAAATACTTTTAGCATATAAAAACATCAAATTGCAACTACCTTTAGAAACAGAAACACAAATGAAACTATTTGGTCATTTATTTACCTTTTATAGAAGGATAACACTAGAGAAACAAGGATTTAAAGTCTTTAGTTCTACTAATTCCTAGTTATGGTCCAATGAGCAAGTCCCTTGTTTTCATTTCAGATTCAACTATAAAATAAGGAGGTAAGTCTGATCTTTAAAGGTTCTTTTAATTATTTCACTATCACAGGTATTTCTGATAATTTATGTTTAAACTTGACTTCAAAATTTCTTCTGACTTATATATGCCTTTTGCACATATAATCCACCAAGTGAAAAACAGAACACCAGCACCAGCAAAATATCGCCTGTTCTACCCAGAGTCTAGTTAGCAATTATCATTATTCATCTAGCTAGCAATTATCATTATTCAAGCTGATTTTGAATACTTTCTCCCTTGTTGCTTTCATAAAGAATTCAAAATATTTACTAGATTATAACTTTCTTAACTTTTTTCTGCAAGTATCACCAAAATAGGAAGTGGCTGAGAAAATACACCTAATTTAGCAACTTTAGTGAGTTTTCAATTTAAAAATTAAGAAAACAAACTTAATTCATAGCTTAGTTCTATATTTGAATACTAAATGATGCATACATAATAAAAACAAAGTCTAAATTCCTATAATAATCACACTTTCTATGAATACTATATTCTAAACTTGGTAGTCAACTTCATCATAACCCTGACTCCAAATGTTTTATATGCATGGCTGCTGATGCAAGTTATAAAGGGGGGAAAACTTTATACAATTATATTGATTCCATATTATAAAATAATATCACATCTCTTTAATAACATAAGATTATGCAATACTGCATATGTCAATATTTTTTAGATAAGTTATACATCCAAGGTAAAGGGAGATTCCTAAGATTTAGATCCTCACATCACTCTCAATCTTTGCAACACAAGTAAGAACTCCAGGCATCTGAGTGAAAATAAGAACACAAAAATCTCTTTAAACGTTTGAAATAGTATCAACATATTTAATTAACTAATTATGAAAACACACCTAGTGAGGACAGCAATCATTGTACAAAATCATAATAAAACAGGCCTTATTATGTAGAAAAGCCCAGTTGAGTTTTTAAAAATTCTATAAAGTAGATAATGATGAATGTCAAGAAACTAAAACATACAGCCAGGTTATAATGTTTCATTTACTTTTATAGGAGTACTTCAATTGGCTTGGTACCATTTTAAAAAATAATTCTTCTTTCAGAGACATTTAAGAACAAAGATACATGTTTTAGAGATTAAAAAGAAGAAAAGAGAACAAGATATATGTTTACCTGTGTAAGATTCTTAAATGAAATCTCTGATAGGATATAATTCTATTTAATTATCAATTTTACTCTAATCAGACTGAACTGACTATATGAAATGCCTAAGAAAAATAGTCTTCGTGTTTAACTTAGTATTTTTCATGTTCATAGAGCTTATGGTGTGTGTGTATATATATATATATATATATATATATATATATATATATATATATATATATTTGCGATACTGGGAATTGAACCTAGAGGCATTCTATCTCTGAGCTATACCCCCAGCCCTATTTTTTATTCTTTATTTTGAAACAGGGTCTCACTAAGTTATGGAAGGCCTCACTAAGTAGCTGAGGCTGACCACAAACCTGCAATCTTCCTGTCTCAGCCTCCCAAGTACTGGGATTACAAGCATGTGCCACCACGCCTGGCATGGTAATATTATTTTAAAACACAATACAGGTTTGAGATGGTATAGAAGAGCAATTTTAAAAGTATATTCCCTGGCATAGCAATACCAGCATCAACTAGAAACTTGTTAGAAGTGCAAATTCTCAAGAGCCATCTAGAATATGAAATCTCAGGAGTGGAGCCTGGTACCTGTCTAACAACCACCTAAATTAATATGATGCACTTAAACACTGTAGGAACTACTAGCATAGAGGTATGATCTTTAATAGGTTTCAGAGTCAGAAAGACTGGGTTCCAATATCAGCTTCACTACTTACTAATTATGTGACTTTTGGCAAGTTTTCAGAAAATTAATTGCCTATAAAATGGGTATATTATTAGTTAAGTGGCAGCTCAGATTTTATAACTATATCACAGAATCTTATCTGATAAATATAAAACAGGTAATTTCCCTTTCCTACAAAAATATTCCTATCAACATTATTTCTAATGCCGTAAGACCACAAATAACACAAATATCTCATAATGAGGTGATTAAAAAAAAAATTCAAGCCAGGTGCAGGGGTGCATGCCTATTATCCCAGTACTTGGGAGGCCGAAACAGAAGAATTGCAGGTTCGAGGCTAGCCTCAGTAACTTAACAAGACCCTGTTTCAAAATAAAATAGGGCTGGGTAGGTAGTTGAGAGGTAGAATGCCCCTGGATTCAGTCCCTAGTACCAAAAAAAAAATCACCATATTCCCATATTCATATACTGAAACAAATTTATTCACTTTCCTAGTATGTGGTAGATATTGGCTAGGTATGATAGAGGATGCAAAAGTGAGCTTTGCAATTTAGAACAGGGGAATCAGACATGTGAACTAACTGCAATGAATCGTAGTAAGTGCTATAAATCATATTAACTCAATCATCTACTATGTAGCACTTAAACTAAGTGAAAAAATGTGAAAATATGAAGTAAAAAGGGAAATGGTTTGAAACAAGATTAGGTGGAAAAAATAAAATGCAAAGAGGAATATATAAAACAAATAATTATGAATAACCAAGAGAAAACATTAGTAGATAATACTAACATTTAATTGATGTTTCAGATGATGAAATCCTAAAGTACATGTGTTCTTTATAATTTCCTTTAGTAGTACTATATTATTGGTTTAAATTAAATTTTATTTTTAAGAATTTGCTCTTAAAAGTTTCAGTATCCTATGTCTAATTTACTGGTACACAGAAAGAAAAGAAAGGTAAAAGCTTAAGAAGAAAACATCTGTCGGGCCCTTTTTTTTTTGCTTTAAAGGCATTTGACTTGTCAAGGAAACTCACCAGTTTAACATCTATGCTTGTGGCACCAGCATCCAAGGAGTTTTCAACGAGCTCTTTGACAACACTGACCACTGAAGTGATGATCTGGGAACTGGAAAGGAGGCGAACTGTTGATGCTGGCAACTGTTTCATTCTGGCCTTTAACAGAGTAGCTACGAGATTAAAATGCAAGTTATAAAAATAAGAATGGTAAACATTCCTAATGGAACTGATAGCATTAATCATGATATAATAGTAATAGTAATGATAGCTCACATTTTATTTATTTATTTTTATTTTTTTGCGGTACCGAGGATTGAACCCAGGGGCGTTCTACCTCCGAGCTACACCCCCGGCCCTATTTTTTATCCTTTATTTTGAAACCAGGTCTCATGAAGTTGCGGAGGGCCTCACTAAGTAGCTGAGGCTGGCCGCGAACTTGGATCCTCTGGTCTCAGCCTCCCAAGTACTGGGATTACAAGCGTGCTCCACCACGCCTGGCGATAGCTCACATTTACTGAGCCTAACTGCATGCCAGGCTCTATTCTAAGCATATACATATTAAATCACTTATTTCCTATCAATACCCTTTGAAATAGGTGCAGACATCATCTCCATTTTATAATACTACTGAGGCACAGAGAAGAAAATGTGGACAATTATCTGGTTATTAAGAGGCAGAGCTAAGACTTAAATACAGGTAAGTCATTCAATGCTTCCTCTACTGATAGGTAATCTAATTACCTCTTACAAATAAAATTACCAAAGCAGGTTAAAAAAATCCACAATGACATAAGGAGAAAATTTCTCATTTCTCCCAGGGTTTTTGTATGACTTTAGTTGCTATGTACAATTCTGCCTTTTCTCCTACTAAATTCCAACCCAGTAGTTCCAAATGCCTGCTGAAATCACTAGCTCGAATTCAAGGTATTACTATAAAAATAAACCATTCATCCATATCTGATTTCTTTTTTTTTATGGTAGTACTGGGGATTGAACCCAGGGGCATTCTACCTCTGAGCTACACCCCCAACCCTTTTTTATTTTGAAACAGGGTCTCACTAAGTTGCTGAGGGCCTTGCTAAGTTGCTGCAGCTAGCCTCACATGTTTGAAACTGGGATCCTCCTGTCTCAGCCTTCCAAGTACTAGGATGCACCACCATGCCTGGCTTCATACCTGAATCTAAATCTAATCAATTCCTATAACCCATTATTACCTCTCACATTAAGTTCTCTTTTTTCTTTTTGAAGTACAGAGGATGAACCCAGGGCCTCCTTGAATGTACTCCACCCCCAGTACTACATTCTCCTTTTTATTCTCCCTCCATGAATAGTTTAAGTTCCCAGCATTATACATTATAATTTTTTTTTGCAGTACTGGGGATTGAACCCAGGGGCATTTTACCTCCGAGCTACCCCCCCAGCCCTATTTTTTTTTAATTCTTTATTTTGAAACAAGGTCTCGCTAAGTTGCAGATGGCCTCACTAAGTAGCTGAGGCTGGTCACGAACCTGCAATCCTCCCGTCTCAGCTTCCCAAGTACTGGGATTACAAGCGTGCACCACTACGCCCAGCTACATTATAATTTTCTATTAACTTCCATAACTCTTGACCATTGGTAACCAAGTCTTTACTGTCTATTAAAAGACGATGGTTACAAGAACAGTAATTACCATTTATTAAACATTTAGTATAATAGTATGCTAAGCACTTTATATATAGGATTGCATTTAATTCTCAAAACCATGAAAAGGAGGTACCATGTAAACATTCTATTTAAGAGGTATGAAAGAAATATAAGTTGTCAGGATCAAAATAGAGTTGCTTGTGTCAACCTACCCAAAAAAGGGTAAAGCCAGGAGGTTCTGAAGGAAGGGTTCTTGAGCATGATTGCCTGATAGTCCCTACCACAAACAACAGCCAGAACCACAAACTTACACAGAGGCCAAAACAACCTAACACAAAAAGTACCTCTACAAGGTCATCTGCCCAGTAACTGTATTTTCAACCTCAGGCTGAAACTACTTGTTATTACTTACCGATTACTGTTTCAAAATATCTGGTATAATCATCCTTGCTTTTGTCATTAAAAACTACTCCTTGTCTCAACCTCTATGAATACACCCATAGTTTACTGTTGCATGTGTACTCCCATTGCAATGCCATTCTCAAACAAATATCATTCTTTGGAGAATTACTCTATTTTTCTATTGTGGTTGAGAGTTTTGTTTTATTTCTGTTTTCTTAAAGCAACTGAGTGATTATGGAACTGGGGCTAGTTACTTCTTATAAGTTAGAGATTTTTACCTCAAATGTTATCCTTAAATGCCTGTATAAAGTATGCCTTGGTCAAAGTCATCACAATAGATCACTAAAGTTTAGCACGAAACCATTGGCATCACGGAGACCAAAGTGTTCTAAAAGGATTTCTTAAAAGCAAACATTTAGATGGTAAGTCACACTATGGTAACAATTAATAAAGAATGACAAGAACAATTGTTCTATAATGAGTGTACTGTATGATCTGCCTGGTTGGGAATGATCAAGTGGTGCTGTCCCCTTGGGATGTAGATAATGACTGTCATGTGTCTTAACGGTTTCACTTAACTATCATTGATCACCCATATTTTTAAATAGTTACAGTGCCTTTTTAAATCATTGAGCTCTTTTGGAGTTAGGCTATTCAGACTCCAAAATTAATATTAACTTGATTAGTCAGATATCAGATATGTCAGATAACTACCTTCTACATTATTCTTCCTAAAACATCATTCTAATCATGTGGCCCCATAACGCCCAAATAACATAAAGCTCAAATCTCTGTGCTGGAATCCAAGGTCCAACATGTAGATCCAAAATCTCTCTTGTTAGTAATTGTTTTAGCTATAAACCCTTTGTCCAAACAAACAAACAAAAACCCCCAAAATTTTCATATGGAAATTCCATATTTAAGACATGCAAGGAGGGGATTTTTCACCTGCCTTCATCCCTAATTTCAGAAAAAATTTGGGGAACTGGGTGTGGTGGCACATGCCTGTAATCCCAGGAACTCAGGATGCTGAGTTAGGAAGATAACAAATTAGAGGACAGCTTGAGCAACTTAGCAAGACCCCGTCTTAAAATAAAAAACAAAACAGGCTAGGGATATAGCTCAGTGGTAGAGCACCCCTAGGTTCAATCCCAGTAATACAAAAAAAAGAGAGATTCTAGGAAAATAAACACTACCTTGACAACATTCAACTCCTCTAGAGAGTTAAGATTTTCTTGAACCAAAAAATGGTGGTGGGGGGGAGGACAAATACGTCCTTAATTCAGCATGAATATGCTCATATGATGATTTGTTTCTACGGAATCCAGTTCCAAACGAAATAGTACAAAAAAAACAAAACAAAAAAGGTCAATTTAGGATTCGTTTTCAAGTAACATAAGACAATCATGTAAAGCATGGGTTAGCAACTGAGCAGGAAATGGAGTGTAGGCATTTTAAGAATTACATAAGCCAGGCATGGTGGCGCACGGTTGTAATCCCAGTACTTGGGAGGCTAAGACAGGAGGATTGCAGGCTCGAGGACAGCCTCGACAACGTAGCGAGAGTCTCAGCAACCTAATGAGACCCTGTTTCAAACTAAAAAATAAAATAGGGCTGGGGGTGTGACTCAGAGGTAGAACTCCCCTGGGTTCAATCCCCAGTACCACACACACAAAAAAAATTACTTAATATTTTAAGGGATGCATATCTGGGAAGAGGCCAACATATTGGGTTCTGAGGGCATTAACTGGTTGCAATTCATAAATATATTTACAAATACAAGGCAAAGCTGATTGACACAGCAGAAAAAACTAACAGACCAGAGGCTACGAAACAGGTCTTGGGGGTTATCTTTATTACATGTAAATCGAAGCAAATAACTTAAATCCCTCTATAGAAATAATACATCATTTGTAAAAATGGAGATCATACCTCAGTGATTATTATAAGAATCAAATGAGAATACATATAAAATGTTGTTCTATAAGTGCAAAGGGCTTAAAATGTATGGTATTATGATGAGAAATCATTATGTAAAGGAATACTGGAAATTCTCTTTTATACTAACAATTACCCTCTAATTGATTTAGTTTTGGGGCATATAGTTTTAAGGGGAGTAGCTACATATAGCTACGTTTCAATGACCTTTTGCGGTTCTCTAGGGCTAGAAGCTATCTCAGTCAGTCAGATGGACAGCTACACTTCTCTATTGTCATAATAGTCACACAAATTGTTGCTGTCAAAAACAAAGGGAACCTTCTCCACTCTTCCAAAGATGCAAACTAGCCTTGGGTCTAAGGGTGTATGTGGGAAACTATTCTAAGTCTAAAGAATATTGGCTTGAGGATTTGTAGCTTTTGCTTGCTTTGGCAGAAGACTGCCTTTCTTGAGGGAACTAAAGACAGTGAGCTCAATGCCTCTTCACTATCTAAGCTATTTCCTCCTATGACACCGGGCTTAAAGGTGAAGACCGCCTCAAGGAGGTTGCTGAAGACAGCAACCTCTGCCATTCTTGCAAAACTGCCAGATAACAACTTATCTTCTAAAGCATTCCTAACCCAATGCTCTCTATTCCTTAGCCAGAGACAATGATTTAATGACCCAGACTTAATTCTGTAAACCTGTAATAAAAGGAAAAGTTGAGCTTTGGGGAGTTTGACTCTCTTGCCTTCTCCCGTCTCACACCTCTCCGAGACCAGGAATAAAGTCTTAAGAGCTTTTATTTCGCTGGGCGTGGTGGCGCACGCTTGTAATCCCAGTACTTGGGAGGCTGAAACCAGAGGATCCAGGTTCGCAGCCAGCCTCAGCTACTTAGTGAGGCCCTCCACAACTTAGTGAGACCCTGTTTCAAAATAAAGAATAAAAAATAGGGCTGGGGGTGTAGCCCGGAGGTAGAATGCCCCTGGGTTCAATCCCCAGTACCAAGGGAAAAAAAAGAGCTTTTATTTCATCGTGTTGTCCAGTGCCCTGCTGGTACAGAGCAAAGCAGGAGTACAGAGCTACACTTTGGAATATGTGGCCACTAGCCACATGTAGCTGTTGGGCACCTGAAACATGACTACTCCAAATTAAGATATGCTATACACACTGTATTTCAAATTTAGCACAAAAAGAATGTAAAATCTGATTTTTACGTTGATTATAAGATAAAATGATATTTTGGATTATTAGGCTACATAATACTTATTAAAATTAATTATTTTTACCTTTTTTAATGTGACTTCTAAAAACTTTAACATGATACATGTGGTCTATAATATTGGAATGCTACACAGAGTAGTGGTTAAAAAGCAAGCTAGGGCCGGGCGTGGTGGCGCACGCTTGTAATCCCAGTACTTGGGAGGCGGAGACCAGAGGATACGGGTTCTCGGCCAGCCTCAGCTACTTAGTGAGGCCCTCTGCAACTTTGTGAGACCCAGTTTTAAAATGAAGGATAAAAGCCGGGTGTGGTGGCGCATGCTTGCAATCCCAGTACTTTGGGAGGGGGAGACCCGAGGATCCGGGTTCGCAGCCAGCCTCAGCTCTCTCTCTCTCTCTCTCTCTCCCTGTCTCTCTCTCTCTACCTAGTGAGGCCCTCCGCAACTTCGTGAGACCCAGTTTCAAAATAAAGTATAAAAAAATAGGGCCGGGGGTGTAGCGCGGAGGTAGAACGCCCCTGGGTTCAATCCCCGGTACCGCCAAAAAAAAAGAAAAAAAGCAAGCTAGGTGTCCATCAACAGATGAATGGATAAAGAAAATGTGGTATAAACATACAGTGGCATTTTACTTAGCCATAAAGAACAACAAAATTATGTCATTTGCAGGAAAATGGATGGAACTAGAGATTATGCTAAGTGAGATCAGCAAGTCTCAGAAAATCAGGGGTCATATGTTTTCTCTCATATGCAGAAACTAGAGAGAAAAAAAGGAAACAAAAGGGAATTCAGATAAATGAGGAGAGAGACAAATAAAATAATGGAAAGGGATTGGAGGGAAAAAAGAATTGATGAAGGAAACAGTTCAAACAATGCTGTCTATGTCCATAAACGAAGGTATCACTACCAATCTCATTAACATGGGGGGGAGTGGGTGGGGTTCAGAGGGAAACACACCAAGTGCTGTGTGCATGTATGTTTGGATCACTTTGAGCCTCACTATGATGTATAATTACAACACATCAATAAAACTATATAAAAAAGTAATTGCTAAAAAAAATAAAAATAAAAATTAGATGGTGGGGAAAAGAAAGCAGGCTCTAAAATCACACTACTTTGCTTCTATCCTAGCTCTTATACTATTAAACTCAATCACCTAATCTATAATATGCAGATAATAATCATACAATGGTTGTAGTGAGAAATAAGGTAACATATAACTTATTACAGTACTTGGCATATAAACGCTAAACAATCTCAGGATACTTAAAGTGAGTTCCTCCAAACTCCTAAATGAACCACCTCCCCACCAACCTCAACTCCCAATGGGGCTCACCCACTAGACCTGGGTTCCGGAGGTCTTCTACCTTAGCTTGAGAATCTTAATGATCTAAGAAAAACACTGATTGACAAAGTTTGGGGGTGCAAAGGCCTCACATCAGCCTTTACTTGTTCTGGGCAGTCTTCCTAATCTCATTGTCTCTATCTCATTCTTTACAAAGCCTCTTCCAAATCTCCTATTTCTTTTTTCAATTCCTAATTTCATCCCAATCTTCCTAATTCTTCAAGTTACTGAGATCATGGCATTTCATAGCATCAACTCTTATCATACCTACCCCATTCCACTGTGTCCTCTAGTTTCATAAAATGTCTGCATCTCTACCAATACTCTCATTATTATCATCATCATCATCATCATCTATTTAGCGTGTGTGGTGTGTGTGTGTGTGTGTGTGTGTGTGTGTGTGTGTGTGT